>JAMFTG010000259.1:0-22500 GCA_023974075.1 Chaenocephalus aceratus | reverse complement strand
GCAGACCGTACCAGCAGGAAGCTAACTTGTACTGCTGTGGACTTGTGAATCAATATCAGTCCAAGTGTGCGCTATATTTAGAACATTTTCACTGCCTCACCTTGCTCTCAGACATCCCTCCTGAAGTGGACTGGAGCCATGCTCTCTTCAAACCTACAGAGCTCCATTGACAACAAGTGATGTTACCTCCCAGGATACAGGTGCCTTGATCGGTTCGTTAGTTAGTTAGTTAGTTAGTTAGTTAGTTAGATAGTGTAATTGTGTGGCTTTGGTGTTTCAAAGGGCTCCTTTTGGATTCCCTAAAGTCACACAAGAACACAAACAAATAACCGATTGAGTCGGCTTAAGAAAGGCATCTCCCGTGTTGCGAGGTCAAATGAATGTTTTTCAAGGGAGTCTGGTGGCTATAGAAAATGACCACAGTCCCAGTTACAGGACTGTCTGACAGCAAGGGAAAGGGGGAACATACTCAAACTACTATAGCATGCAAACTGATATTGATTTTATGAGGTGTCTAAAATCTGTCGACAGCGGTTCATTGCTGAGCTTCCTGCTTCCTGTCTGTTTCTCCAAACAGCATCTTCTGTATCTACTGACTCTGACTTCATACAAACCCATTTCAAACAATTCCAACTAACGCTTTACAGAATTCACTCTGATGTGAGTCATTATTCCTGCGCTAAAAAACAATGAGAGTATTTTGACGCCGTTAAACTGGAGGCAGAACGAATACAGGCTGCAATATGGTCGTTATTAAATTGCGCATTGGTCCAATTTCTTCTCCTGATTGGATCTATTTAGTTGGAGAAGCCCTCTGCAGCGACAACCCTCTCCACTTCGCTGTAACGCGGGGCGACTGGATATCACCAGGGACGGTTGGATCAGATCCTACGGAGCGGAAAAAATGTCTGTTCTGTTTTGCTAACAGGAACACGCTCCGACAGAAACCGCTTTGCATGCACAGATGGAGATTCTGTGTGTGTGTGTGTGTGTGTGTGTGTGTGTGTGTGTGTGTGTGTGTGTGTGTGTGTGTGTGTGTGTGTGTGTGTGTGTGTGTGTGTGTGTGTGTGTGTGTGTGTGTGTGTGTGTGTGTGTGTGTGTGTGTGTGTGTGTGTGTGTGTGTGTGTGTGTGTGTGTGTGTGTGTGTGTGTGTGGTGTGTGTGTGTGTGTGTGTGTGTGTGTGTGTGTGTGTGTGTGTGTGTGTGTGTGTGTCAGCTCGACGCTAACGTGTGATGGTCTCATTATCCCCTTTGGGCACAACAACAACAAACGCAATAACACTAACACATACATAAATAAATATACGACTTCCCTGTGTCATAAATACTTTATTCTTTGGCTAATCCTCGCTGGCCAACACTTGGATTAAACAGATACAGGAAAAGGAGAATAAAAAGTGAGCAAACCACATAATAAATGAAGGTTATCCACCTAAATCCGGGCTAATTGTGTTCCGCAAGTACCGTACTTTTCGGACTATAAAGCGCACCTGCATATGAGCCGCAGCAGCTAAACTGTCCGTCTGTCTTGCTCTCGTTCTGTCTCTCGGTTCCACTTTTACTTTGGCGCGCTACCTGTCTCACTATTTTCCGGCCTCCAGCTTTTCCTGCTGGAGCCCGCCGGTCATAGAGCCCATAGAGTTACAGGTGGTTAATTTTACCTGTAAATCCATAGATGTAGGAGGTTCCCTAGTGGCCGTTAGCTGCACAAAGAAAATGGGGGGAAAAGTCGCGGCTTATAGTCCGAAAAGTACGGTAATTACTTTTGTCCATTAAGTATTCAGGAAATCTATAAAGCAAATGCCATCCCTCACGCTGTCTCCATTAACACACGTTACTCAAACCGTGTTATAAAAAGAAAGTGGAGGACATAAAAAGGAATGTACAAAAAGCTGCGCCCTTCTCCTCCCCCTTATTCCTCTTAAATGTCTAATTGGGGTTTGTCTTGAAAAGGAAACCTTGTGATGTAACATTTTCAAAGTCACTCTTTAAAACACAGTTTCTAACATGTTGTGAAACTTTCACACAGGAGCTGCAAAGTGTGTGTGCCGCTCGCTGCAGGAGGGTGGGGATCGGGCGTAAAGCATTAAAGTGAGTCCTCTACTCCACCATTTCTTTAATTTGACCTCTTTATGTAATAAGTGGGTAAAGAATCTAGAGGACGCAAAGAACTGAGCGTCAATTATTAAGCTGTTTTAGATCAAGCGGTATCAAAGATTTAGGTAAACAAACCATTAGAGCAAGCCTGTTGCCATCTAATTCTCATTCCTTTAAAACCTTAATTATCCGATTCATGAACATTTTGGGCAACAAGTTGTAAACACATTGTAACCGTTGACATGTTGGCAAACTGCTACGAGCATAATCAATGTCTTGTTTCTGGAAACCTAGCCATTTAAAGTCCAATATTCTCAGTCTTTTCGCTCCATCTTTGGTCTCCACCTGCTCCTGAGGATAAGTCTGGCCTTTTAGCGGAAAAATGCTCCACTATGTTCACTAGCTAGTTTCTAACTTCAGTTGGTACGGTATCATTAAACTGCTACCTCTGGAAATAACGCTAATGAGAGCAGTTAGACTACATTTTAAAAGTAAAGTTGCTATTTTATAAACCAAAACAATGAAATTATAAAGACACCAAAAGGGAACTGCGGAGATTTGATTTGTTGTTGACATAATATTGATTTTATCGGCCTTAAAGGTGGGGTAGGTAAGAATGGAGAAACCAGCTCGAGTGCGCTCGAATTTGAAAATACACAACCGAAAAAAATCTGCCACTTCCTTCAGACTTCCTCTCAGAGCCCCTCCCCCAACACACACGAACGCGCTCATGACCAATGAGGGCACGAGATAAGTCTGTGCACAGATGGAAGGCTGACAGGCAGGTAGGCCATTCAGTTACTTTAGCCGGGCCGGCTCAGATGATTGGTCGAGCTTTTTACAGCGCCACGGCTTCCACAGATGATATTTTTGTATGTATTTATTGTCAAAGCATTTCATGTATTTATTGCTATCGGGATGTTAAGAGCATTCCATGGAATATAAACACGTGTTTCTGAAGTGAATGACCCCACCTTTAATGTATTATATGATTATACACTCAAACAGACTGAAAACATCTGATACAGAGATGTTACAGAAACAGTTTCACACCATGCTGGAATTTGATTAATGAGAAAGAACACTTCCTTATTTTGCTTTTGAAGTGGTTTTAAGCCATCAGAATTAAAGTGTGGGCGAGGGGACAGAGGGAGGAAGTGGCTTTAAATCTGATTAACAGCATTCCTTGTTTGTCACTAATTCAACATCCTGGCTACAGAACAGTCAGCCGTCTCTGCTGGTCCCTATGAGGGTAGTCATTCATTTTAGGGTGAAGACGTGGTTAGGGTTAGCGCTTTTCCTCTCAAATAACTGTTAAAACAGTTCCTTTTGTAGACCAGACAGTTGCGTAGAAGCAAACCACAAACCACAACTATCAGGAGGATGTGTGGAGGGAAAGGGCTGAGTGGAGTTGTGATGATCCGTGCGAGGAGCTCACTGGCCTCAAATGTCCCAGAGCTGGACTTCATTACGCTGATTAGAAACCCCACAAATTGAGCATGAAATGCGTTTCCTGATTACGCAGATATCGGAGGGAATCGACATGTGTAAGCAATTTCATTGGTCGCTGGTGGAGTCGCCCTTCTGTCAGCGGCGTATGAAATATAACTGGAGCCTAGGTGTCTGTTGGCATGAAGCTGAAGTTTTAGTCATAATTTTTCTTAATGTACCTTATTTCCCTCAGCTTCTTGAGTTCATTCTAAATTCAGTCAGATTCCCTACATTTTCCAGTAAGACTCGTAACAACTCCCGCAGAAAAGATGGATTTTTTTCCATTCTCCTTTAATATGATTTCTACATATTTGATTAGCCGGCACTTAGCGCTCCGGCACTTATAACCCCAGGGCACAAAGTACCAATCGCGTTCACACCGGAGTACTTTTCCCTGAGGGAAGATTACGCAAATGAGCCGCTGACGTCACTTCTTCTGCTTTGGGTTTACTGGCAGGCCGCAAACAACTTCACGGCGTATACTGCCGCCCGAAGTCCCCGGAGTTGGGGACTGGGACTCCCAGCAGCTTCTACTGAAGCCTTCCGAGTAAATCGCCAGAACGCCGACACCTCCTCATCTCCACCGCTCCCATGTTTTCTTTTGTGTTGCCATAAGTTAGTCTCTTTCCGTTTGTGCGCTGGGCTAATGCTAATGCTAATAATGCTAATGCCAGCAAATACAATGGCGGCTTCGAAACACTTTTCAGAGTTTTATGGGGCGTGGTTTGCAATTCGCCCAGCCAGTACGTTTTTGGTACCACCTCTCAGCAGGCACTGAAAATGGGGGTAAAAGTTCCCGGCACTAAATACTCTTTTTGGTGTGAACGCAACATAAGGGGTACTAACGGAACTAAACGGGAAAAGTACGGGGGAAAAGTACTCCGGTGTGAACGCGCCTAATGTGTAGTGCTTCTGCAATAGACTTAGACTACACTACAGGCATTTTTTGTGTGATTAATTCGTACATCAATACTTTGATCTTTTGTTTTTGCTGTATTATGCGGCTAAAAAGCATATCTTTTCCCATTTCTACCAGATTTAATTTGTTTGGCTTTTGCACTGCGAATAAACCCATCAACCAGTCAGTTGTTGAGTGGTTGAGTACACAATCAGGGCGTAGTATAGATACAAAACCAGAGGGCTACATTTTTCCTCCTTTCAACCTTGACTAGCGCATACCATATTGACTCCTTCCTTTCTTACCTTTCACAATAAAAGCTCTAGACAAATACACCAGTGACCATAATCCCATCCAGGGATCGTCTAGTTTAGGGTTAGCCTTTAACTCGTTCAAAAAGGGTTTGAAAATAATTTGCGTGTTTTGCGATCGTCCCAAATTCACATCACTGCCAATATGAATGGTTTTGATTTCCGTGTAGTTAGTTCTTCACGTACTCCATTTCTAAAGACCTTTTTACACTAAAGCCATTTTGGCGAAACCAAAGTGTTTCTCGAAGACGATGAATGTCTGTTTGGAATTCCATCCAATAGTTGGCAAGAGTTTTTACCATAAACCCCAAAGTGCCAATTTATGTTTCAAATATACAGTAGAGACATTCCACTGGATCAGTGCTGTAACCTACTGATGGCACAGAATGAAAACTATTTTTTCATTTAATCGTTTATTTGAACCGGGACAATGCACATTTTAAACATTTTAAACAAAATAATGCTTTCAAATGTAAATGAGCCGGATTTTAACTTTGAGCTAAATTCCATCCGTAGTCCCGTCATCACATACAACTTTTATGAACATGACAGTTATATACATGATATGTGCAGAAAGAGCATGAGCAGCATACAAGTATTTACCACATGGCAGAACATTGCCATGGCAGTACAATGTAGCAGCGACGACATGTAAAGTGCAGGAGGAGATGCCCCTGTTTAAAGTGCATTTAGCGGTGATTGCACGTCTGTTTGTTTCTCAACCATTCTCTGAGTTGACCTTTGAAGCTATTGAGAGCGGGACGACCCCGTATCTCAGTTGGGAGGCTGTTCCAGAACGAGCTGCCCTTAACGGAGAAGACATTTTGTCCAAAAGTGGTCCGTCTTTGGTGGACCTCACAGTCTCCTCTGGTTTCTGACCTAGTGCAGCGTGCAGTGTGTTTTTCTGTGGATGAATTCCCCAAAGGGAGGGGGGGGGGGGGCAGTCCATGTAAACATCTATAAAAAAGCGCATACTTTTAAAAGACTTGAAATTGTCAATGGTGTTTTTCAAGGATGGTACAGTGGGACTAGATGACGTTGGTGACCAGCTGACTTTTCATGAAAAGAAACGTCAAAATCTAAAATATGTAAAACCTCCTCTTCATGCCCCTAAACCCAACTTTGTACACAACACACATCAAAGTACTACAAGTAGATACATGGGAGTATATATAGTTCCCAGAGGATGAGTTTTGTCCACATACAACCACAAAATGTTATAATGAAACCCAGGAATCCAAGAACATCAGAACCATGCATATGTATGCCGCTGTGTCTGTACATTTAAAATCTTACCACCATACAACAAAAGAACTCAAAAGCACGAGCTTCATCACCAATAACTTTCCTTGGGGCTTTTCCTGTAAGTGCTTAATGAGAACCTGCTGCTCAACAAAGAGTTTAATCTGAAAGGTTTCTATTTCATGACTTCTCTTAAGAGAGACGGTGATGCCAAACTATGACCTTATCGCTTTGCCAAGAATGTTTTCCCCATAAAGACTAAACGGAGAAATGTGCACGGCACATCTGCGTGATTACTGCCAACAGCTCTTCTTCTAGAATACCAGCGGTTTCTATGGCTGCCCCCTTTTACTCAATTAGCCCCATAATACACAAAACACAAATATGACCCTGAGTTGAGCACGTCCTCGTCGATGTCTGGATCACGATTTCATACAATAAACGGTATAAAAACAGCTCTAATTCCTTTTAATTGCAAACGGACACATTCAAAGCCAAATATTAATCTTTATATTCACTATTTTAAGTGTCATGAGTTTTTCCAGATGAGAAAATGCGTTATATTCAGCTATGCTTTACTCGTATGAAACGTCCACATCAGTTAAAATGATGAGCCGATAAAGATTCTCTAGATTTGACCACACGGTTCCCTCAGTTAGTGACCTGCATTCCTTTGAGCACGGTCAGCATATTTAGGGCATCGGCTGACCATGCAACACACACACACACACACACACAGACGCAGTCACACCTGCACTGTGATCTACCTCACTAATAAAAAGGCTTTCCTGCTCGAGCCGAGAGCCTGTATTCTTGGCTCCGCTCAGCCCTTCTTTTTAAATCATCTCTGATGCCCTCACCGAAGTATGAAGGTCGACAGCTCCTCACATCCCATCCCTGGTGCTATCAGGTGGATGATAAAGAGGATTAAGGGTACGTAGGTGAGAGTGGATTATTTATGAGGTCTACAGTATATCCGAATAAATCCCTGCCTCCGGGTTGCACATTTCTCAGTGATAATTATTTCTAGGAGGCAGACGTTGCCTTCCTGCCCACCACCTGCCTCTCCTGGTACTGAGAACCGGAACACCTGCAACATATCTTCCTTCATTACAACCTGCAATTCAAAAAAAACTTGAATAACGTTTAAATGAATGTTGACACGGCTGGATGCTCAATATGAATGTGGGTGTTTCTCAATGTCTAGGACGCTTCCTTGGTAGGACAAGTCTTCCGACTCATGTCCTTCAGAAGCTAGGCAAGAATCCTTCCTGGCATTCGGAGACCGAAGAGTGGAACAGGCGAGCAAGTGTGCAGGTGTGCGTCATATGAGAGGCCCCGCCTTACATTTTCCGCCACAGATTTGGGAAATTGGTCCGTGCGCAAAGCATTGTGGGGATTTTAAGACCGCGGAGGACACACATGGGCAGCCTCGAAATGTCTCGCTACGAAGGACGCCGGACTCGGTAGAATTCCAAGGAGCCTGGACATTGGAACAGTCCTTCGGCGGGACTCGACGACGTAGCATCCTTGAAATAGTGGCTCTGGAGCATCCTTCCTTGACATTGAGAAACACCCGGTGTTTGCGTCATGGGAAGACGAGTGAAAGTCCGATTGTAAGAGTTACTTCGTCTTGGCAGTATTTCTCCTCATGGGAAAATGTGTGATCAGCCTCCTTTACCATCACCTCACATCCTTATCAAGTGAGTGCACGAGACATCAAAGTTACAAAACAGTCAACGTTAAATAATGTCTGAAGCCTCGTTAGCGTCCCATCTCTCATATCGTGAGACATGTTGGACGCATTGCATCATGTTTGCGCCGGGGGGGTGAGGAAGGAGCCGTGCCCAGGCTTCACTCCGGAGGAGGAGGAGGAGGAGGGGAGGAGGAGGAGGAGGAGGAGGAGGGAGGAGGAGGAGGAAGGAGAGGAGTAGGGGAGGAGGGAGGAGAAGAGAAAGTGGATGATTTGTGTGGAGAAAGTTGTTTTACCAAACTTTGATACTGTTTTCAGGGACTAAAGTTCAGCTTCACAGGATTAAGAAGAAGTGTTTGTTTTAAAATTGACATCATCCTGTATTTTTGGAGTTTATCCATCGTGGCCTTGCAAAGGTTTCCTCGTGACTCTCAGCCTGCAGAGGAGCCTTTAAAGTTTTAAATAAGAAGAAAGCATTATGATTTAAGCTCAAGGTTGTCAGTCACAGAAAACTCTCATAACTCGGCGTGTCCTGGTCTCCAACCACCCCATCACTTGTATCCCCCCCCCGTGGGCGCACCACAGCCCTGAGTCTGCCACAAAGTAAAAGCATTAAACACTCGAGTGAAAACCAGGTCTCTCCGCCCGCGAGAACACAATTATCAAGTGACTAATAACGACGTGATTACGCAAAGGATAATTCACTAAAGGTGGGGGGCTTTACGACATGTGGTGAAATAGTTCCAATATGTGATTATTACATCCCCCCCCCCCCACGACCACAAACATTACACTGCATCTGTAACTGAAACACCGCTGCTCTCCATCACTCAGAGAAACAAGCTTCAACAAAGAGGGCGCGAGCAGGGAGCCGTGGTGAAGTGCAGGTTCAACGATATCCTGTTTACACTCGTATCCGCATTCTCATAGGTCAAACACACATTCAGTGTTGGCTGTTTTAAGCTTTGCTACGACACATTGACAGCCAATGAGATCAGGGCTGGAGTTTTTTCCTCAAATTACTCCAAAGAAACGTTTTAGGAACAGGTATCAAAATGACAGCCATCAACAACCAATATGTACCCCCCCCAGTCCCAAAGCACAAAGACCCTTTCCTCACACAATAGATACAACAAGGCCTTACAACGAGTTGAAATGTCATGACAAACCTTTGATCTGCACTATAAATACCTCTCATAAGTTATTGCTACCAGATAAATTAGGTAGGCCTACTTTATTTGTACATACGCCAACTTTATTTACGTTTTACGGACGCCAAAACATCTCCGTAACTTTCGGTTTGAAAGGTCCTTGAATTTGAGCCAACGGTTGACTTTATTGATTGTTTTTGCGGAACTCTTAAAACATCTTGACTTCAACGTGTGCACGAACACGCAGTTATCAATGACACACACACCAGCACTGTATTCCAATAATACTACACTGCTGTCTTCTCTTCGTCGACCAGCAGTCAAGTATTTCTATTCGCTAATAATCGACATAAAGGAACATGCAAAAGCACCACTTTAAATACTGTGTGTGCTGCTTATAGGTTTCATGGACATACGTCGTCACGCATAATAATATTAACACTAAAATAATCAATGTTTTCACTAATATGTAGCAGACCCAATACTTCTAATGGTTTCTCTCACTGTAATATTTAAATGTAAACATATACGGATTGTCGAAAGTGCTGAAAGTATTGAATAGGGATAAACCATGCCCTCTTAAAACGGTATATAAAATTACGCGCTGCAGTTACGCACTCAATTTGGCACCGTCTTCCTCTATCTCGCCATGTCCCCTCTCCTCCCGGCATTATCCCAGTTTGATCCCAGTTTCCTCCCAGTATAATCCCAGTAGTAACCCAGCAGACTCACCCTGGAGCCCGGCTTCTGGCTTGAGGCTTGCGGCAGGTAGCAGAGGACCAGAGAGAAGGAGAACAGCAGCAGAGACACCAACATGATGAAGCGTCGCTCCGAGGTCCAGAAACACGCTCCAAAATAAACTTCTACTGCTTTCCTCAAAGTTATTCTCTACTTCTCCAATCAAACTATTCACATAGTGCCGCGCGGCGATGATAGGGACCATAAAGCATGACTCGGGGTGTATCCACTGCGGGGATCAGCTGTTCATCGCGGCTGCCACAGGTTGAGTCGCGCCTGGATCCATTGCAACTTCATTTAAAAAGCAGGGGAGGGAGAAGCGGTTTGATTGACAGCAAAACTGACCAATAGGAGGTAATGGCTGGCGATATAGGCCACGCCCCCTGTGCAGCTGCAGTGTATTATCAGTAGCAACAATGGCTGAAGTTAGATTTAAAGTGCTCTGTCCTTTCAGGGACACAAAGGTCTCCAACAGCCGAGCATCGTGTGTGTGTGTGTGTGTGTGTGTGTGTGTGTGTGTGTGTGTGTGTGTGTGTGTGTGTTGTGTGTGTGTGTGTGTGTGTGTGTGTGTGTGTGTGTGTGTGTGTGTGTGTGTGTGTGTGTGTGTGTGTGTGTGTGTGTGTGTGTGGTGTGTGTGTGTGTGTGTGTGTGTGTGTGTGTGTGTGTGTGTGTGTGTGTGTGTGTGTGTGCGCGCGCGCGTGTGTGTGTGTCACTTAATCCCTCATTATTGTTGATGATTTAACTTTTTTCATCTTCTTTTACACAAATGTAACGTTTTTATTGCTTTAAATATATGTATGTATATTTTGTATTTATCTATATTGAGGTTAGGGTAAGGAATCTAACATATATATTTCTGTAAACAAATAACAAAATGAAATCATATCATCAAAAAAAAATAACTTTATGATCTTGTTCGTTGGTCAAATATAATACATATAATGTAAGTATTTCTTTACACATTGACAGTTATATTCCAGATGAAGATTTTGCTCTTAAAAAATATGATATATATATATATATATATATATATATATTAGATAAACAGAGTAATTACACACGTATCCATGCATAACAATAATCCAATAGAAGGATGTCATTTATAATAGTAATAACATATAGTTTAGTATACCGTAACTTCAAAACAAACTTTTACTTTTGTTACCTCAAGAACCTTTTTTAATACTTAACTTAAGGTACATTTTAATGAAAGACTTTTACTTCATTACTGTAATTAATGGTGTTAACAATGCTCCTGCTATTCAGAATCAGAAACAACAGCCGAGCATCGTGTGCGTGCGTGTGTGTGTGTGTGTGTGTGTGTGCGTGCGTGTGTGTGTGCGTGTGCGTGCGATTATTACCAGGTTTACACGTCCGAGGAATTTGGAATTTTAAAAAAACATTTGCTAATGGGGAAGACCAGATACTAATGGAGTATTTTATACTGCAGTATTGCCGCTGGATTTGAATACCTCTCCTTCATCATGTCCATCCTGAGACACAATCGCAGTAAATGAACTCATAAACCTCTCCCACACTCTCCTCTTCTGTCTCCCTCTCCCTCTTTCTCCATCTTCCCCCTTTCAGATGAATTGTGAGGCCCATTGAGAGCGAGTTCAAAAGAAGGAGGAGAGACGAGTGTTGAGTGCAGGTGTCCAGCTTCAGAGCGGGGCTTTAAAGAGCTGAAAAGGGCCATCCGGTCACCCTTTACTGAAGTGGGTAACCTCCCCCCCCCTCCTCTTCTATCCCCTTCCCTCCGTCTTTGTCCCTATAGATATTTTTTAATTGTTGGCTATGACAGTTCAGCGGCTTTTTGAGGGCCTCACTGAAGAACCTTAGAGCTATTGAGCTGCTGGAATTGGCACAATTAGGGTCAACATTAATGATTTCTGTGAGCAGCGGCGCTTCACTGAAGAGACAGCTTCTCAGAAAGGATGGAGAGGAACTGTGAAGAGGGTCAGGCGAAGAGATGAAAAGAAAGTGAAGCTGGACATAAAGGAAGAGAGATGTAGGCCTAAAACATGGACTGTATATGAGAAGTTCACGGAGGATCTGTGACGTCACCTATCGGTTTGGAGGCGTCCGTTTTTGGTCGTCCCCATCTTGGTTATTTGCAACATGAAGACACGAGAGGATGGAGCAAAGTCCAGCCACGTGTGCTTTAAGACCTTTTTATGGACATTTCTTTAAATGTTCAAATTAAACTTTTGTTAAGATAAACACGATGGGAAAGGATTATTATTATTATGTCACCAAAACTGACCTTTTCAATGTGCCAAGTAGGTCCAAACAAACAAATAATTGGTATTTAATGAAATTATTAAATGCTTTTGTGTCATGCATTAACACAGGTGGAGGAATTATATTGTAAAAAAAAATAAGCAAATATAGAATTCTGAGTTTTACCCTTAGATGCATACGTGGGTCTTTTTGGACCCGGTGAGGTGGTTTTCTTGAAGTATCTTTGCAATTAAAATTTTTATCATTTCATATTCCAGCTATTCCTCAAAAAACACGTTTTGGATATCATGCCATTCAAATTTTAAATGTACATTTTAAGAAATTGTAGTTTTTGTATTACTACCCCAAACTTCCATAAGTTGGTCAAAAATGACCCGCATGCATTTTCTATGGTTTTTCGTTTTTTTCAAAATGTAATAAAAATGTCTATGAAAAATTAAATATAAAATATTTCTAGTGTGAACCAAAATATAATATATATATATATTATACAAGTGATTTTTTCTTAACCAAAATGACAAAAATGGCATAATTACACATATTATTCTAATACGGGTCCTTTTTGACCCACTTATGGAAGAGTGTAGGGTCCAGTCACTCGTGCATCTAAGGGTTAAGAACGAAGACCCTTAAAGCCTTGCTGTCATTGGATTGGACGACACCAAGGCTTGGACTCCAGTCCCGGTGTGTTTTATAAAACCCTGAGGGAGGTGAGGAAGAGGGAGGTGAGGAAGAGGAGCAGGAGTGTCTCTTGGAATGTTAACGAGATAACTTTTCTCTGCTCGTCCCTCTCCCTTCGACCCCTAACAAAGCAGACTTTTCGGGGGTGTAAAGCTGTGTTAGGGGAAGCATGGCTCAACACTTTAATTCTGTTGTCATTTGGCCGAGCATGAAAGAAAACCTCTGACAACAAAAACAAAAAAAAGGAGAATGAATGGGCACGCTGAAAGGAAATGTATTTCCCAATTACTGCAGTGGCCTTTCCAAAGAACACCCCCCCCCCCCTACAGCCGCTGCCCCCCAGCCGGCTTACACCAAATACATACGGCCGAAAATTAGCAGGTGTGTGTAGACAGAGAAACAGACGGAGGCCACCCAGAGAGGGGGGGGCACAGATGTTCAGCCATGATGTCAGAAAAGTACACCGAGTTCACACATGGGACGGTTAGATTAAGGGCAAACATACCTTAAATTAAAGGATCAAACTACCGAAATTGTCCCATTTTCTAAATAAAGCTCCACTTGTTTTCATTTTTGCCAATGTTTGAGAAGTTAGCCTGTTAAGCCCCAAAGCCCCCCTCGGCGGGGCCTTTTTTTCACAACACTGTGTCTCAGGGCATCTTAATATTTAAGAACCTATTAATGTGTTATACCAGATTAACGGGAAGAATCTCAGCTAACTGACGATACAAACCATGTTTACCAAAACAAAACACAAGTCTCATAATGAGGGGTCATTTCGCTCTAAATGACCCCTGAGCGAAAAATGCTAACGCACTTTGGCACAGAACTCAAGATAAAAGATACCCTTATTACTTATCGTAGCTGCACATACAAGATATCCGATTAAAGCTGAGGTTCCACAGATTATTTAAGTATATATATCATCACTGAGTGATCCGGACTCGCGACAGGGGAAGCAAACACAGACATCACAACACGTACTTTTACGTAGCTTTTACGGGAGATCGTCTCACCGTAGCTGTCAATCTGATCAAAAGACGTGTTCAATGGCATTAAAACGCGGCTGAATCGGTTGATCCATAGGTTGATAATGTTTCTGGGTAATATTTTTTTTTATTTATAATCCATAATTCCATTTTTATGTAAAAATCGGAGAGTAAATGTTAGCTGCTAATGGTAGCCACCAGAGTTATCGCAGCTTCTGGTTTTGGCTATGCGGCAGTCTCACACACACACATTACCAAATAAGGAGTATGTGGGAGTTCCCCTCGATTCCATTGGCTCTGACGGTCAGAAAGAGATGTCAATCAGCAAAATCGAGCAAGGGGGGCCAGAGATAGATCAAATCCACCCAAATGACCCCAGAAGTGGGTTTTTTTTTGCTAAATCTCTTTAAAAAGATCAAATTTCACTTGTTTTGCATCAATCTTGATACAGGGTACTTACTATATGTTGTAGTTTGGATTCCTAAAGCTTTTAGTCTACATCCCATCATCCAAGGGTGGTTTTCACTAGAAGTAATTTTTTTTTTGGACGGACACAATAATTTACTTTTTTTTTTACTGTGTTCAATCTGAATTGACTTTAAAATAAAAACATCTATATTGATTCTGACACTTCTACATCAAACTCACAGGTGTAACCTTGCTTTGAGAGAAAAGATTATTAATGTAACCCTTTTAGAAGGGAAGATATGGTCATTTGTTCTGGGAATGTCATTTTCGAGCCTGAGACCTGAAGAACTTAACAGGACTGGAACATTTCCATTTTGTTCAACTTTATACTTTAACCACATATTATAAAAGGTAGAGTATAGTCAATAGTTCTGATAGTTCTTCTAGCACCCCTAAGAAATATCCCTGAAACCACACTTGGTAGTATTTGTCCAGTAGTTCACAAGTAAATGCATCAAATATGTAATTTTGAATTATAAATGTATACTTGTGATATTGCAGTATTTATTTACTTAAAGTGGACCTCTTATGCTATATTTGGAACATATATTGTAGGGCCATACCTATACAAAACATGTCTGTGAAGTTTTTTGCTTAAAATACCAAACATGTCCCCCATTGTAGCCATGCCTCATACTGCTCATACCCCTCTTTTGCAGCCCTGTTAGAGAAACGCGGATTTTGGGTCCTTAGCTTGAAAAAAAATAAGAGGCGGAGCTAATGCCTGATCAGAATTCTACCGGAGATAAAGTTAAATTCTGCTGTGATAAAACGCCATCCTGTTCTAACCCATATGAAAGATTATTTCTGAAACAGTCTGGAGCTCAAATGCTTTCTCTCTTGCGGGTTTATCACAAGGTGAGTTCCTTTTTTTATTTCCTGCTTCTTAAACACATGTGCTCTCCAGTACAGGTTAGCTCTGAGTGTTAGCGAGGCTTGCTAATGTAAACAAAGATGAGATTACGTCCAAAACACATCAGGCATTGTTTCTGATGGCAACTCTCTGTGGGTCCACAACCGACTTGACGTCATATCGGCAGCAAATCTGTATCCGCTCGTTGTACCCCGGTTTTTAAAAGATTTGGGTACGGAGGAAAAGAGAGAGGGTTTTATTTTCTGACGCTGCGTGAGTTCCCCGACACACCGGGGACACATGTTTATGTATAAAAGACATCACAAAGTGCATTTTGCATGATAGGTCCCCTTTAAGGAAAGGGTCTGAGACCGCCCTCCTCCCCTGGAGCTATACAGTATTGAGGTATATTTTAGTTTACATCCTCAGCTACTTTATAAGATCACATTTCTACATGCCAAACATATGATCCGTTATTATATCAAAAATATTCTGCCACATCTGACTTCATCTCAAATGCTGCTTACAGCACATGTTTAGGGGAAATTCATAGTTTTAATTTTGACATTTGAACATACAGTTTGCTGATGATACCTCTGTATATTTAGCTCATAAGAAGCGTATCTATTGAAACTTAATTACAGGTCTCACAACCTCTTCTTAGGGTACAGTTTATTAACAGTCCGTATATGATTACCCTGAAAAGTTAGCATTGTCAAACACACACCGAATCAAAGACAGACAGAGGGGGGGGGGGGCTTTCTGAACGAAGAAATCGGAGGTCAGATAGAAAGCCTGCTCCTTTTAAAACATCATCTGGATTTCATTTAATAAATTCCACATATTTTACATGTACTGGCCACAATTTTCATTAGCTCCTGAAAGAGAGGAGCCTTCCGAGCAGCGGCAGAAACCTGGTCTCTTATTACCCTCTTCAAACACACACTGCACGTAAACACACACACTGGAGCATGCCTGCTGACGGACACGCACAGCAACAAACAAATAAGCCCACAAAGGCGAATTATCCGTGACATTAATCAGAGATGTGAGGGATTTTTACGCGGTGAGGGAAAGTGGCAACACAGGGTGTGAAAAGGGCTATTGAGTCCCGCACCTGCGCTGCCATTCTCCCCTCTGTTTACACACTGTCAGCCACAATTAATACCTCGTGGGGCCCTCGCCCAGCCCGGGCCCTTATGGGTGCCTAATTGAGCATAGCACTCTCCTGATTGAATTAACAGCTCTGTCTCTGGGACCTTTTCCCCTTCCACACCCGCATGGGACCCCTGTGCCGTCCCACAGAGGACTGTTAGTGGCTGCAGGAAGCGAAGGGTCAGAAGGGGGAGTGGTTGAAACCGTCCACAGAACGTGTCTCTTTCTGTTGGCAGAGCGAGGCTGGAAATGTGAACTGGGGGCAACGAAAGGTCTCCGTCTTCACAGGACCGGAGAGTTCCTGCAGGGCAGAGCGGGCGCTGAGAACAAGCACCCCGAGAGCTTCCTGCAGAACCAAATACAATCGCTCATGTGGTTCAGTAGTATTCACCTCTCGTATGAATGCTCTATTACAAGTAAGAGTCCTGCATTCATAAGGAAGAAGGTATTCAGATCCTTTATGGACACTCTGAAAGTACTTCTGCTTTCGGGGTGTTACCTTTCCTGTAATGTGTAATGGTCTGCAAAAGGTTTAAAATCCCTGATCTACACCTGAACATCAGCAGGAGAGGACTCTTTAAAGTAGAGACACTACATACTGATATACACCTGAACATCAGCAGGAGAGGACTCTTTAAAGTAGAGACACTACATACTGATATACACCTGGACATCAGCAGGAGAGGACTCTTTAAAGTAGAGACACTACATACTGATATACACCTGAACATCAGCAGGAGAGGACTCTTTAAAGTAGAGACACTACATACTGATATACACCTGAACTTCAGCAGGAGAGGACTCTTTAAAGTGGAGACACTACATACTGATATACACCTGAACATCAGCAGGAGAGGACTCTTTAAAGTAGAGACACTACACACTGATATACACCTGAACACCAGCAGGAGAGGACTCTTTAAAGTAGAGGCACTACATACTGATATACACCTGAACATCAGCAGGAGAGGACTCTTTAAAGTAGAGACACTACATACTGATATACACCTGAACAACAGCAGGAGAGGACTCTTTAAAGTAGAGACACTACATACTGATACACCTGAACATCAGCAGGAGAGGACTCTTTAAAGTAGAGACACTACATACTGATATACACCTGAACATCAGCAGGAGAGGACTCTTTAAAGTAGAGAACTACATACTGATATAGACCTGAACATCAGCAAGAGAGGACTCTTTAAAGTAGAGACACTACATACTGATATACACCTGAACATCAGCAGGAGAGGACTCTTTAAAGTAGAGACACTACTACTGATATACACCTGAACATCAGCCGGAGAGGACTCTTTAAAGTAGAGACACTACATACTGATATACACCTGAACATCAGCAGGAGAGGACTCTTTAAAGTAGATACACTACATACTGATATACACCTGAACTCAGCAGGAGAGGACTCTTTAAAGTGAGACACTACATACTGATACACCTGAACATCAGCAGGAGAGGACTCTTTAAAGTAGAGACACTACATACTGATATACACCTGAACATCAGCAGGAGAGGACTCTTTAAAGTAGAGACACTACATACTGATATACACCTGAACATCAGCAGGAGAGGACTCTTTAAAGTAGAGACACTACATACTGATATACACCTGAACTCAGCAGGAGAGGACTCTTTAAAGTGGAGACACTACATACTGATATACACCTGAACATCAGCAGGAGAGGACTCTTTAAAGTAGAGACACTACACACTGATATACACCTGAACAATCAGCAGGAGAGGACTCTTTAAAGTAGAGGCACTACATACTGATATACACCTGAACATCAGCAGGAGAGGACTCTTTAAAGTAGAGACACTACATACTGATATACACCTGAACATCAGCAGGAGAGGACTCTTTAAAGTAGAGACACTACATACTGATATACACCTGAACATGAGTATTGAATGTTTAAGTACGTTTTGAATGCAGGAGTTTTTACAATTTAGTTTAGCAAAGAATCAGAGTATTACTTCCAGCACTGCTTCGGAGCAATGCTTGTAAATGTTGGATATATAGATCTATATAATAATAGATGACATGAACATGTTTTATCATCCCGCTCGGTTCACTGAACAGCATTATCCACCTTATAAAAATGTTCTGCTCTGAGCGAACTCCCCTACAGTGTCCTCTTGGCACGGTCCACTACAATAGTAGCAAAGTATAATAATGTGGAAAATCAGCCGCCCTCCTGAGAGGTGGACATGCAGTATGGATATCCGTTTTATGTCCAGGTCTGTAAAACTGTTTGCCATGTCTTTATCCACTCTAAGTCCAGCACACACGTAGAGCCGAGAATCAGATCCCCGTCCTGAGGGGAAATCAAACGGCTGAACTCGTCTCAGCGAGGCTGCTGAGTCATGAAACCAGAGGTGATTATTGTCCGAGTTCCCAGAGTTCTGTCTGTCTCTGATCTCTTGGCTGGCTTTGTTGCCTCTGTGTAAAAAAAAGAGGCTTCCTGCAGAGGAGGGAACGGCACAACGCAGATTCTGCCTGCACTTTGTTTTGAAGTGAATTTGCATCATTTGAAATACACAAACATCAGAAAGATAATAAAGTACAGAGCAAGAAAAGTCAGAAACCCTCCTGTGCCTTTCTGTGTCTTGATAGTTGAGTAAAGTCCCAATGTTATAGAGAACACAATATAAAGAAAAGAATGTCTTCATTGTAGTGCTTGTGAACTAAGGGGGGGGGGCGGCATGTTACAGCTTCTTGAAGTTACACCGGAGTTGGAAATACTACACAGGGTCCCCACTGCAGGAACAGATAGAGCTGCGGTACGATGTCCTGTGTGACGTACATTACACCGAGGGGGGTCCCAGCCTGACAGTGGCTCTGTCCGTTGTCTGACTTCAGGCCAGTCATTCAGAAATCACAGATTATTATTACTTTTTTAATCTAGACGGCACTATTTTAAAGTTCTCTGTGCCGGCCTCAGCGTGGCAGTGGTCTCCATGACAGCAGAGAGCGACTCACCTCTCGATGAACCCCCAGTCCAGCCCTGGTGCTGGGGGTTCATGCCCTACCAAAAACAAAAACAAAGATGGTGAGGAGGACATACCCCCGCAGCAGTGACCTGTGCAGCGTGCCCCCGCTTAACAAGCCAGCAGGCGGCCTGCGGTCACTCGCTCCTCACAAGGGTCCCGGGCGGGGCCAATTAAACCCGCACTGTTCCCCACATCGGGTCAGGAGTTTAGTGGGTCACCAGAATCTCTGGGACCCTCACTCTGAGTTATCTAATCCTGGGTAAACCGGACTGTCTGGATAAAGACACTTTCTGTGAATACGTGAAGAAGTGAGGAAAGAAACAGGGGTGGGAAGTAACTAAGTACATTTACTCAAGTACTTAAGTACAACTTTGAGGTACTTGTGCTATAGTTCAGTTTTTCAATTGTTTGCTGCGTTGTACTTCTTCTTCTCCTCTACAGTTCAGAGGTACATGGTGTACTTTTACTCCACTACATGTATTTAATACCTTTAGTTACTTCACAGATCTGGATGAATGATGTGAAATCTAATCAGGTGTTGAATCAGACTTTAGTTCCACCTGGAGTAAATCCACCAGCTACCCTGCAGTCTACAAAGTACTTCAGACTAGCTGCACCTTCACCAGCTTTGAGAACACTTTCATGATCAATCTTTATAAAACATATCATATATATTATTCTGAAATAGACCAATCTGCACAACGACTACTTTTACTGTCGTTACTTTCACTATATTTTGATGAGAATACTTTTCTACTTTCACTTGAGGAACATTTTGAATGCAGGACTTTGACTGTAACAGAGTATTCCTACACTCTGGTACTTCTACTTTTACTTAAGTACAAGCAGCACAGACATCATCAGATATTCATCAGATAAAGTGTTGCTAATAAGATTGTTGGTTGTTTTAGTGTCGTAGTAATGTGTGCAATGAGACAGCTTGTACAATACGAGGATCCTGAAAATGAAGCAGCTTCAAATAATTCAGGCATGAATAATTTTTTTAATTAAACTTGAAGAAAAAAATATGCATATGTGCTATTAAGTATATGTTGATTTTTAACGCACCTTATTGACAACTGTTTGGTTGAAATTGATGTGATGTTTTATGTTTTTTGTAATGTTTGTGTGTGAAACTCAACACAACACTCCACATTACATTCATCACGTTTAGAGACAGATATAACAGAAGGGTGTCTATATTGTGTGTGTGATGCTGATTGGCTGCTGGCTCTCCTTTGTCTGCAGGAAACCAAACGCATATATCTCTGGTGTAACCGCGTCCTCTAGTGGCCGAGTGTAGTAATTACAGTGTTTGTAATTCCACAAATAACCAGGATGACAGGATGGCAGCTGTGAATTCTGATGGAGCAGCCTGCACACATCACATCTCAATGTATACAAAGATATGGTCACATTTCGTACAATTTATTGTACATTTTTTATGCTTGTTGTATTCCCTAGTAAACAAATCTCAAATAACGAAGC
The DNA here is from genome assembly GCA_023974075.1 of Chaenocephalus aceratus. Lineage (NCBI taxonomy): Eukaryota > Metazoa > Chordata > Actinopteri > Perciformes > Channichthyidae > Chaenocephalus > Chaenocephalus aceratus. Next base: position 1,993 of record JAMFTG010000259.1, on the reverse strand, counting down.
GTATTATTGGTTTAATTTAATATTATAACATTTGATCTCTCAGGTAGAATAACAGGCCTTTAAAAACAACTTTCAACCTAGCATAATCAACACCTTTAATTATTACATCACATGTCAAACGCATGTAATGTGACTGTGTGAGCGCTTGGTTGATTGCACCGTGCACACCGTATTTCTTTAGCATATGTGGCTCACGCAGGCGGAGCTAAGCAGGCTGAGATGGAGATGCTGCTGAAGCAGGTGGATGCTCGGTGCAGCTGAGGAGGAGGAACCTGGGAATCAGATTTGACATTTTTCGACGTGGGAAATACATTTCACTCAACCCGTGCACCTTTTTTACTTTTCTATTCTCGCAGATTCTCGCCGCGCAGTGAGAGGCCGTCTGTCTGTCTGCAGGTCGCGGGGATGTGACGCTCCATCGGCCGCAGCCTCTCTCCCTGAAACAGCCTGGTATTATGCGGGGAACCAGGCGCTCTGCACGGACACAAGGGGAACAAAGCACCGCTTTAAAACACCTTTTACGAACTGGCAGGTCAGTGGGTGTGTGTGTGGTGCGACACTGCATGAAAAACAACCAAAGCTCGGGATGAAACTGCAGTAATGTGGTAAAAACTACCTTTTTAACACAGCAGCTAACAGGGGCTAAACATCGTTAATATAATCTGCATTTAGTTTCGTTTCTATCGTTTGAAAGTGAGGCTAATTCCTGCTGCTGATACAGTAAGTGTGAAGGCCTTGGTGTGAGCAGCTTGTTTACCTCATAATGTCCCGTTTTACATCCAGCTTTTACTACCAACTTGTTCGTGATTTATACATTGCGGGACCTGGTTTGAATCTAAATGTATTTTTAGATTGATTGTGATGTAGAGTGAAAAATATTGCTATGAGTAATCAAATTCTCTCAGCCCAGTAACTCTGCCAAAAATAGCCTCTCCTCGAAGAACTCTGGTGTGTTTTTGCATGCGTGTTGTGTCAGATCCCTGAAGGGGAAATGTCTCATCTGGAGTAAAATCAGTGCATGAATATGTGCTCATGCATGCGTCTGTGACCCTCCCCCACGGACTGCATCTCTTAAGCTCTGGACTGAGTAATCCTCTAATAGAAAACTCTTTTTATCCATGTCCGTCACATATCATACCCCCCCCCCCCTCACTTTTCCTGCAGTATTCGCCAACTATGGTTGACCCCTCGGAGGCTGAGGATCAGTGTAAAGGTCCGCAGCTCAGTGCTCCAGCTGAAGACCCCCGGCTGCCCGACCAGGCTGATGGCTCCACAGAGGAGGACGGGGACGCTGCGTTCGAGACGCCGCCGTCCGGCAGCTCCGTGGCGAGCCCCTGCCACGTGGCTTCCCCCCCTCCTCCTGAGACTCCGCCCCCTCCTCCTGAGACTCCGCCCCCTCCTCCTGAGACTCCGCCCCCTCCTCCTGAGACTCCGCCCCCTCCTCCTGAGCAAACACAGACTCGTACTGACAGACCTCCTTCACCCAAACTCCACCTGGACCTGTACAACTTCGAGTCCCCCGTGGCGGAGGGCAGTCGCTACGTGCTGACGAGCCCCCACTCCCTGGAGGCCTGCGCTCGATGTGGGGTGAAACCGGTGGAGCTGCTGCACCGCCCGCTGGCCGACTTCGCCCGCGAGGCTCCGGGTCGATCCATGAGAGTCGCGACGGGTCTGTTTGAAGTCTTCGAGAAGGAGAGACACGGCAAACTGAGGCAGTGCCGGGAGGAGCGGGAGAGGATCGTCAGGGAGGAGAAACGCCGGATCCTGCAGGCGGCCGCGAACAACAGCAGCAGGGAGTCCGCCTCGCCTCAGGACCAGCAGCACAAAGCCTCCTCTGGATCCCCGCAGACTCCCAAATCTGGGCCGGTGACCTCCGGCTCAGATTCTGGAGCTTCTTCTCGAGCCACCCCTCCGTGTCCAGCATCTAAACCTGCTCTTTTAAGTAGAACCACGACCGGTAACTCCCCGAAATCTCAGTCCTCGAAAACTGGTT
>JAMFTG010000258.1:145000-212752 GCA_023974075.1 Chaenocephalus aceratus | reverse complement strand
AGGAAGACAGATAGTTGTTCGGTGGGAAAGAAGGATGGATATCAAGTGAAGAGGGCAGCACAGTGGGTATTGGAGGGACCCGTGGGACAGGGTGTGGGGGGGTTACATGCAATGTGTGTCCTTGTGATTAGTAACGTAAACAAACTATCAGAATATTACAAATGTAACCAGATTACACTCGCGCTACTATTGGCTGGCGCTCCAACACATTGTACGTGATAGGCTAAGGGGCGGGACATCTCTAAGCGGGGGTGGTGCGAAGTCCATAGGGATTTGGCTTGGCACTGGAAGGTCACCAGTTCAAGTCCCCACAAGACCAAGTGCTACCGAGGTGTCCCTGAGCAAGGCACCGTTCCCCACACGGCTCCTAACACTAGGATGGGTCAACTGCAGAGAAAACCGTTGTGTTACCTCGTGCCTGTACTGTGTCATGACAATAAAACAAAAAACCCGGTTGACCAATCACAACAGAGCCGGCCAGCTAACCAATCAGAGCAGACTGGGCTCTGGTTTCAGACAGAGGGTGAAAAGAGGTGCTGCAGCACAAGAAAGAAAGAGCTTTTTGAACATAAATTCATAAATGTTGTATGTGACGGGACTACGGATGGAAATGAGCTCAAAGCTGAAATCCGGTTCATTTACATTTAAAAGCATTATTTTGTTTAAATGTTCATTAATGTAAAACTGTCGCGGTTCAAATAAATGATTAAATGACATGAAAACATAATGCATGGAGACATGTCCCAGTAGAGACACTACATACACACATTAACCAGAAATGTCGTTATACTAGTCATGTAACCATGGAGACCTGCTAGTTATCCCCGTTGTTCGAAGTGTACCAGTTACTTGTCTTTTTAATGTTACACTTAGAGAATACAGTTACCTTTTGTAGTAATCAGATTACATAATCCAGTTCCCCTAAGAAGCCCTCCAGCATCCTGGTCTCCTGATGCTTCCAGCAGCTGTTCCATCGAGGACACGTTCTCCCCTCCTAGTGTGGGGTCTCTCTCTCTCTCTGTGCCTCCCCCATCATATCAAAGCAGAGACATCGAGAACACGTTGGTCCGCCGGAGTCCTTTTTGTTCTCCTTCTTTTAAACCCCTCAACTAATTGTCCTACATCTGTCTCAAACACTCACTCCATCTTCCCTCGCTGCTGTTAATGTGGACCGTGGGGGCTTATTAGCAGAAAGGGTTAACGCAGGAGAGGGGGGGGGGGGGGGGGGGATGTTCCCCTCGTGTGAGGAGTTATCCGTGTGTGCTTTTCAGACAAGATGTCCAGAGTTCTTATGCAATGCGTCTGCTTCTCCTATCGCACACCTGTCCGCCGCTGTCTGTCTCTTTAAAAGCAGGTGCGACTGTGTGATCCAGCTTTACTGATACGAGTTGTTTAAGGATAAGACAGATCTTTAGAAATGGGCTCGAGTGATCTTTAAATCGGGGTTGTTTTAATCCTCCCGTTGTCTTCACTCCCCCCCTTACTTTGGTGTTGTTTCACCGGTCCTGTTTTAACTGCTATTACATTAACCCTCCTGTTGTCTTGGGGTCGATTCGGACCGATTCACTACTTTCATCAATCAGAACTTTTTTGTTTTACATTCGAGTGCATCAAGGCTTCATGACATCCTTCACAGGAGGCATTTGAACATATACAATGGCTGATCAGCACTTTCATTGAATTCTGGATGATTTAGTCAACTTTGTAACACCACGGTGTTCCCACCATAACGAAAAGGAATTAGTAACCATCCGGATCAGATAAAACACACACACACACACACACACATACCATGTATACATCACTTCAGGGGACATTACATTGACTTACATGCATTTCCTGGAGACTTATCCTAACCTTAACCATAACCAACAAATACCTAATCCTAATCCTACCCAAGTCTTCACCCCTAACATGAATGATTCCCCTCATGGGGACCTCCATTTTGTCCCCATAAGGGAAAGCCAGTCCCCACACGTGACTATGTAAACAGATTTAGGTCCCCACAAGTATAGTAATGCTAGACCACACCCACACACACACACACACACAGAGAACGATTTGATACATTTCCCGCTCTTATGTGCCCCTCCCCCACATGGATCACACCTGGCACACGCATACATGTTCAGTGTCTGTTCTTTGTATATTTACTGCAGTGTTTCATGTGTGCCAGTACTCTGATACAACATGTACAGTTTGAAAGGGTGTTAAATTATATTTGGTGAGGATTAATGGTTTTTGTGTTAATGTAATAGCAGTTAAAACAGGACCGGTCAAATGTGACCGCGAACACCAAAGTAAGGGGGGGGGGGCGAAGACAACAGGAGGCTGAATGATAACGACTCATTTCTAAGACTCTGAGATTAAAGGAGCTGCTATAGTACACATTTGAGATGCAAAAGCAGAACATTTTATTTGAACATTGAATGTACTCAAGCACACACGCACATACTGTAGTCAAATTTGCAAATACAATGTGAGTTCTAATAATACAGAGTGTAGCAATAAAGACACTCATCTACAGTTTAAAGAAATACAAAGATATATTCCCTGGGTACAAAAAGCCAAGAATGTATGGAAGGTCACAAGGTCCTGTTTTAAAAGTACAATGAATGTGAACGCGCCTGGGATAACAGAGGAAATACTAAACTTAACCAAACAAAGCTGCAAAAACATCACTACCAGTAAGTCTTACCTCAGGAGTGAAAAGGGAAAACATTCTTAAAGGCGCGATCATCAATTGGTTCAATTGGTTTACAGCAGCCGTTTTTTCTCCTGTTCACATTGTCCGAGGTAATGTGGCACACTAAACATAGTGAAGGGCACATGGGGACTCTCGACTACATGTGACTGATGGGAGCAATGTGTTGCAGGGACTTTGAGAGGTTTCAGTAAATATGAAAACCCTGAATACACATAATAATAATAATAATAATAATAACACACTGTATTTATATAGCACCTTTCAAGTGCTTTACAGAGTATGACAATGAAAAGTGAGAAACATATCATTAAAAATAAGGTATAAACCAACAGAAAGAGTTTTATCACTGAACAATAAAACATGAACAAAAATATTGCCCCAAATTGCCCCAAATTATAAGCCAGGTCTTGAATTGCTTCTTTTTTTTTTAAATAGACTTCCGAGCATCTATCTGTCCTCTTGAGAGTGACTTAATCCTGGAAAATAAACCACATTCCTTGAACACTAATCTTGAACTGGGCATTAGAGCATTTGAGAGTCCAAGCCATGGTATCTTGACTACACATGGAAGAACATGTTGAGTGACTCAACAGGGCTCGGAAATGGAATTATGGACCAAAGTGGATCAAAACACGTGTTCCTCATGGATAGGTAGAACAAATGCCAGCAAATATTGCTCCAAAATAAAAAAAAGTCAAGTATGAATGCAACCAAGAAGCATTCAAGATGAACTAGCATCTGTGCCTGATTGTGTGTTCTAGTTATGTATGGCATTGTGGTGGTTTATGACTAGTTGTTAGATCAGGGCCGGTTCTAGACATTTTGGTTGCCCTAGGCGAGATTATGATTTGGTGCCCCCCCCCCCCCCCCCCCCTCCAAGGAATACATAAAGAATAAATATATAAAGAATGGCAAATCTCTACAAAAGACCAATACACTACACAATCTGAAACGTATTGACTTGGTTATATACATAAAGAATGTTTCAAATGTATTCAGTATTGTATGAACATGGTTGAATTGGGGGGTGGACGTCACATCATCTAGGGGGGTCCGGGGGTATGCCTCCCCAGAAATATTTTTTTGAACATTTTAAAGTAAAATGCTTCAATCTGGTGCACTTTGAGCTGAATTACTAGAGACTAGATCTAGGGGGTACAACTTTAAAACACCCATATGAAAGAGATTGGTTTACATTTTAATAATCAAATAAGTATGTGAACATAACCAATAACCTACAGTACCATAACCAATAACAAATAAATGTAACGTATTTAATTATTGTTGTTCATTTATATCTTATTTTACATAGTTAACATTGATTTATTCATGCGTTTTTTTTTAATATCTCCAATTGTAAACGATATTTTTGGTTTACTGTCCTATAGTATGCATTGAAATTATTTCAAACCTGTTTTATCCCAATAATTATAAAGGTGTGCCTTGGAAATATTTGTTTACATAAATTGTGACCAAACCGTTCGAGACCCACTGAGATAACTTAGACTAAAGTGAACTATCTAAACACTCAGAGTCCTTTACCTCACTGAGCTGTAGTGATCAGCCTCAATCCAACAACAATTCACGGGTACCGATGCGCGCCCTCTCTCTCTCTCTCTCTTGCCCGCTCGGAGGCTCGCTCTCACTTTGGCTGTGAGTCAACATCCCCCACTTTCATCACTTACAGCGCCCATCGCGCAGGGCAAATGAAAAGTGTAACAGGGGTGAAAAGGGTGTTCAATTAAATTTGTTCTGGTTGTTTTTGGCAGTTAAACCGTTTTCTTTACCTCTCTATTCTGGGATGGAGAAGGGCCCATTCTAATTAGCATTCAGCTCATAAAAAGCTTAAAAAATGTAATCAAATTTGTCAACTCGATAACTGAGATGCATTTATGCGGAAAAGTGTATTAAATCAATCTGGTTGGTGTGGTTGGATAACAGATGTGTGTATATGCGGCAGCTTTTTGATGCTAAAGTATCTTTGATCGGAGAGTTCAGTAAAGACGACAATGCAACTTTAGCATCGTTAAGCAATTAAAATGCATCAGAAACAGTGATTGTGTTGGAACTGAGGGTGAAAGGCAGGAGGCAGCGCAGCGCACACACTGTTGACATGCCAACACAGAACATAATAATTGGGGAGTTAGTAATTGGACTCATCCAATTTTCCTTCAAGGGGGAAATGGGTTTTGAAGAGTGGTGAGTAATAGAGGTGCACCGCCGAGGGGAAAGTGGATCAGTAGAATATGAGAATCTTTTCCTCCAAAGCCTTTGCCATACACTTCAATTAAGCAATGCTTGGCACTGCTAACAACAACATGTCATCAAACTGCTAACTCAGAGATTATTGCTCTTTCCGAACTCCAAATATTACGGCACAGAAAGCGAAATGTTAGGCTACGTTACAAGCATTTTCATAACAAAGCCCTGGATACGGTCATACCTTTGGCTGGTCAACATCAGATATGACTCATCCAGGGGGCTAATAGCTAATGACTTGTCATGTTATAATGCAAGAGATACATTGAATTAATGTTTTCCCAGACTTGAAGTCTCATAGTTGAGCGGTGAGACCAATCGAGAGTTAGCATTACATGTCAGAAGCCGTGACTTAGCAACCTTCGTGGGCAGTTTTACTTCCAGCCAGTCAAGCTGACAGCAGCGGCGGTCAAGCTGCTTCAAGATTTCCCTGTCAGCAAGGTGAGTCAGGCCGTGACTAAAGAGCGAAACTAAACCACTATCGGACGTCTACATCTACGGCACGAGGGCAAGCAGGCATGGTGTGTAGCGCAGGAGTAATTCTATCTATTCTCCACTGTCCCAGGAAAATATGGGGTGGGGTAGATTTGTTCCTGGGTCCTGACACAAACCTGGAAGCCTTATAGCCTCTGGGGCCACATGTCTGGGAGCTACCCAGTCCTCGAGGCACCCAGCCCGGGGAGAGAGTGCCAGCAGGCTGCCTCCTCTGAAGGGTGGAGGGCACAAACCCTAACATTTAGCAGGAGCCTGTGCTATAATTGCAGGTGCATTGTGGCCCAAAAGTTGCCATGTGAAGACAGATGTGAAGTTCTTGGAATGTCATTGTGGATTATGATCACTGGCATCAGATTGGACCAAACCTAGAAATGTGGGAAAAGTTTCTTGTGGCGTTGAGAGCAACCTGTCATCAGTCCTACGGAGAAGTGGGCAATTGATTTTTAGTCTTTTTTTCCAAAGGAGACAACAGCTCAACTTCACTATAGGTGGAATATACTTGTTGAAGAAATATACTTTAAGCATTGGCCCAGTGATATGCATGATGCGTCATCTTTAGGAGGACATTTGTAAGTAACAAGACAACTCTAGAACAGGGACTTCAGGAAGGGTTTACTCGCAGTAGTGACGTTAAATAAATATTTTTGATTTATTCTGGTTAACTACAGACCCAAAATAAAAGGATGTAGTTGTGATTTAATTGCAATAAACAAACCAAAAGCATGTCGACATAACTCCATCATTAGGAGAGTCTGTAGGTAAACCTATCCCTATCTAAATGCAACACATTCACACTTGTCTTTTGACGTAAAAGTGTTTGAATGTTACAGATGTTACGATGTAAAATGATTTCCTTTTCTAGTAGAAACTCAGGAATTGGGTACTTTTCCTTGAAAGCCCGACGCGTTGTACTCCAGCCTGTGTTGGTGTGTTTGTTTGTTGTTTCGAATGCCTACACTGCCAAGGCTCCCACATGACAGGGAGCCCAACCAACCACCCAGACATGATGTGGAATTAAGCAGCTGAACCGCACAGAGAGAGCCAATCAGAAAGCAGCTAATGTGCATCTACAAACCTGGGTATTTAGCTGTCACGGGGCCGTCAGCGGGACCGCGCTGTGGTCTGTGATTACGCTCGGTCGCCAGAGGAAAATCAAAGCGGTGATTACGCTCTGCCGACTCAGTGGTCAGAGTTGACTGACACTCAAATGGCAAAGGAGAGAATGTACAGTTTCTTCCCATGTAATGTAAAGCAGCGATCGGGGATCCCATTACAATGTGGGAAACCCATGAAATGTTGATACTGCGCTGAACTCCCATTGTGTCGTTTTCTCGCTTTCTTCGAGTAAACACCGTCATCCATGCAAGACTCCCAGAGGTATAGAAGTCTTCTTCACGTCCCTGCTTTGAAGGAAACGGTGATTACAGAGTGTGGGATTACTCTGAGGACCACAGGTGGCCGATGTTCAAACAGTAGGAGGGAGAGGGGGTAGCAGTTTTCTTTTCCAGCGTGGGTTTGTTGTCAGATCTACTTTGAGCTTTTTCAGATTCTGCATCTGCCTTTTTTTTCGCCATATCATACCAGCTGAGGAACAACATTGGCTGTTGTCGCTGGGATGTTTCACTGTGGTCTCTAAACACTAACGGCCCGTCCACACGGCGGCGTGTGTTGAAGCTTCCAACGCTTCTGCCCATTCGCTTTGAATGGGGGTGACGTCACTTTTAGCCAAACTGCATTTTGGGAAGCGACGTGGAGCGTTGCTGGCGTTGCTCGCTTCAAAAGTTGAGCAATGTTCAACTTTTGACACCTGGACGGAGGCGTCCGCCAATGAAACCAGTTTATGCAAATCTGCCAGTACAAGCGCTAGCCAATCAAACCGCGTGTACGCTGGGAGAGACTACGCAGGTCATTTCCTCATGTTCCAAAAAATGGAGGGAAAATTCATTACAGCGGTCGTGAATCACCCAGTGCTGAATGATCGGTCTCTGTTCCTCTACCGGATACAAACCGGAGGAGCGAGGCATGGAGGGAGGGGGCAGAGACAGTGGGGTGGAACTGGTAGGTTTTCGCCTGTTTGGGGATTTTATATCCAGTTTACTTCATTTTAACATTGCTATTGCTTTGTATGCCGGGGGCGGGAGATTCATGTGATTGGTTGTTGGTCGCAAAAAATCCCCAAGCCTCAGATATGCCCACCTCCAAGCGTCAACGCACGCCGCTGTGTGGACGGGCCGTTAGACTTAAAGACTTAAAATCTGAAGACCCCCGTGTGTGGTAACCGATAAAAGCAAACGTCACCACTTTTAACGATTTGTAACATTGCTTAAACCAAACCATTAACTTAGAATCATTGCCTGAACATTACCAAGTCTACAAACTAGACCAACTTTATTCTTCAAGTCTTCAAATGTAACCTCCAAAAGCCAGGAGACTTGAGTCCAGACAAGACCAATTTGTATTTATATAAAACATTAAGAACAAGTTTAGATATAACCTCTTTAAAAAAGGAAAAAGAACCCCTGAAATCCCGGAAAAATACGTGTCTAGTGTTACCGTTTTGAAAGTTATCTTCATTCTACAATCTACAATCTACCATTATGGCATTTTGTTTCCTGAATAAAAGAAGAAAAAAAGTGTATTTTGGATTGAAGACATCGTGTTAACCAAACTCCCCCTAACTCATATAACTGACCATCCCTCAAACTTAATCCCTCTTGACCCGTCCACAGCTGGTTAGCAGCCCGTCGCCCACGACCTCTAACCCCCCATCCAACGTAGCTGCCATCTCCAACAATTATCGGCAATTGGTCAGTTATTTTCTTAGGCCACTGAAATTACCATGTCGTCAAAGTGAGCAGGCGATAAAATGTAAACGCTTCCATTTGCAAGATCAGAGAGCGGGAGAGGTGTTCGCCCTCACACATGTGGGTAAACATGCACCCAACGTCTTCGAGACGTCCCCAGGGCAAGGTTTTTCATATCAAAATAATAACAAAATGAGTATTTACTAAACTCCACTGGTGAATTCGGTCAAATACAAGTTTTTAATGTGTGAACTTCCCTTGTACTGTAGCTGACTGCAGCCCACCAATTAAATCTCTGCACACTTTCCATCACTAGCTCCAGATTTACGACCCTTTCCAAACAATACAGATCCCCCATTACAAGAATGATTTAGTGCTGCTATGAAACTATGATTCCTGCGACTGAGGGAAAACGTGAGATGGACAGAATGGAAGAAACTTTAATGGAGACATTAATGGTGGATATTGGGTGACTTGCGTTTGACAGCGGTGATTACTGAGTGGTGAAACAACAGCACTTACAGGAAGCTGCTGACTCTCATCCAGGGCTGGATCGCAGAGATGGATGTCAGGCATCGGCGGCGAGCGACTCCAACACTGAGGAGGTGAGGAGGAGAACGAGGGGTTCCTGCCCGGTGTATAATACTAAATAAATAAATGTATGTAAGTCACAGCCATCTCACTGTCAGACCTTACAGTTCAAAGTTGACATTGTCCACTGTGGGCTGAGAGAAAAAGCATCTAGGCGTATCCACGAACAGCCGAAACACATTCTTCCCATACGACGAAACTGCATCGTCAATAACGTTTCGAGGGGAAACAGATACCTCAAAGTGAATGGAGGAGATTGGGATGGATGTAACGCAGGACTTTCAATTTGGACACTGGAAGAAATGCTGCTCCAAAAACAAGTTGAACAATAATGAAAGCAAGGTGTTTTCACTTGAAATAAGTACAAACATCTGCCAAGAGAACAAGTGAACATGTGCTCGGTTAGATTTCTTGAAATAAGAATTAGATAAATCAGATCTTGTAATAATAAACTATATTTGACCAGAATCAGGAGATGTTGTTACATTATAAGCAGCACATGCTCACATTTATTCTGTTTCTGATGTTAGTTGGTGATTTTCTAATAAATATGTAACAAAATATGTGTTTCATCTGCGATACAACTTAAAATAAGATCTTTGACTTATCAAGATGATGCGTTGCTGAAGTTATTATGTCTTATATCAGGTGTCGCGAAATATTCTGACTAGAAATTAGACAAATATACTTGGCAAGACTTCAAGTTTTTGTCGTGGAGACCCAAATGTGTGACTCCATTGAAACCAAAAGTCAACACTGACTGTAGTGGCCAAAATCCCGAAAGGTTTGTCTCGTAACCGTCACCTCAGCAGTTATTGTTCTTGGCCACATGTAGAGCTTGGGCCTGGGAAGCCGTGTCAGACTCGCAGTACACAATCCACTGGACGTTTCTGTTGCTTTTCAACGTTTATTTCCAGCAAACATAAAACAAAATACGAAAACAATATTTAACATAAACTTAAACAGCAGATTCTAATAATCTGTATTTGACTAAGCATAAGGTTGCGTCTGCGTGTCAATGCCGGTATTGCTGCTGCCTGCTGCCCTGCCGTCACACACCGCACCTCCAACTTAAAGCCCCGCCCCTTCACCTGAGCAAAGCACACCTCTCACTGAAACAGAAAAATGCATTAATAAAGGTTCCAAATAAATCAAAACAAAATAAACTTAAATGCGGCTCCTACACTGACTTATACGACTATAAACGTTACCAACTTTCTTATTTCAATCCAAACCGTGCTCTTTTATAAAACCGAACACAGTAGTCTTGTTGACTAACGATAACCAAGTACGTAAGTGCAAGTATTTTTGTTTTATTACAATGTTTAAAATGTTATCGCATGTTTAAAATGGCAACCATAACGTGTGTTTACCTTGAAACATAATAGATAATGCTGTAAGTTGTATGGAAACAGAACTATTTAGTTATAGTTTGGTTTATTTCCTAGATCTGCATTTTAGACGAGAATCTTCAGTTAACATTATGCTACTGTAAAAAGGCTAAAAGTCGAGATACTGCCAATGACCTTAACAATCTTGAATGCTTGATTGATTGGAGGACTGTACATTATGTTTGTTGGCATCGATCAAAGTACCATGTTGGCTACCAGCTTCTGACCTCCAAGGTGCCACCTTAGCATCTACCTTATCGAACACAAACTCTTAAAGTGTGTTATTGGTGCATCGATCTTGGTATTGCATAACCTTAGGTTTCACGTGTACTGCGTGTGCAGGCAACCTGAAGCTTCTCATTAGGAGTCAGGGGCTAGGCGTGTTCAGTTCACTTCAGAAAGTGGTTTCCAATTGGACAAAGTTACTGTTTTCCCTTCCAGCGCTATTGGATGGTTTCCAGGGACAAATAAAATGCTGATTTGTGACAGGTGCTAAGGAGTTGGAAGGGATGTGAGAACAATACACAAACACTCGTCTTGTAACTTGTCTGGCATCGTTTTCTTTCTCAAAGCTGTCGATTTGTGACTTAGTGTTTCATCAGGATTCTGGAAACACAACTTCAACTTGCAGCAGTGCCAGTGGCTTGTGTGTGTGTGTGTTTGTGTGTGTGTGTGCGCGTGCGTGTGTGTGAGTGAGGCAAAGTGCCCTATTAGTCTGCGTCTGTGTTTTTGTTGGGATGAAGCTCCGTGTGGCGCCATTTTGCTATTTACGCAACAACATGCATTCCGTCATGTTTGTGTTTTTGCTGACACGGCGACTGACGCACAGGAAAATCAGGTCTACGTGCCTCTGCTCACTCGTTTCCCTCCAGAGTGTGTCCTCTTTAGGCACCAACACATGTTCGGCGGACTCTTGTAGGCAAAGCCAAAAGAGTTGTGTTTCCATTGAAGGGCCAGAGGAGACCAGTCCAGTTGGAGCGATGTCACCGAAACAGTTCTTTAAAGTCAGCCTCGGTGAGTACTGCCTGAGTGATTGACAGATCGATGATGCGAGCAGCACGTTGGATAACATGGAGGGTTATCCGCCAAGACGGTGTCGTGTGTTTGCAAAGCTTCCTTACACTTAGATTGTCGGCATCATGTTCAGGTAGTTTTCTATTCATACATTAAGTGCTTTTCTTTCATCACATCAGAGAAAAAGACCATTTGTAAATTCCCCAAACTTTCAACAACAATTTAAAGAAATGTGGGATAATGTTCAGGAAATAAAATCCCGCCATTCATTCATCCTCGTTCCTATGACAATGCTCCAGTGGATGCACTGCTCGGTGACGCTGACTCACATAAGCCAGGCGCCAATCAAAAACAACTTGTGTGCCACTGAAACCGCTGAGCCCATGCCACCCTGGCCTTTCTCTGCAGCTGTCACTGCTTGGCTGGAAAGAGAGAAAGGAAGAAAAAGGAAAGAGAATGAAATGTGCGTCTCTTGCTTTCTCAGGCGAGTGACAGGTCTCAGACGTTTGGCGAAGAAAACCATAGAAAAAGGAATTCAAGAAAAAAGAAAACGCACGAAAAAGGCCATATTTTTCTTTACTGTTCTCGTCAATAAATCAGATCTCTCACAAGAGGTTTTTCTATTTTTATGTGAAGCATTATGTCCCGCCCTCTCATGCATGAGAACAAATGGAGGGCAATAAAAGAAAGTGGGTCTAAATAAAGTCTGAAGGCGGAGGAAATCAGAGTGGAGGAATAACACGGGGCAGCCGTTTCTTCCCCGGCCCTCACAAATCAAACCACATCAAATTGTCCCAGGGCTTACAGTAGGAGATGTTTGACATGAGCGCTTTCCACCCAAACACACACTGATGGATAACGCACACACACACACACACACTGACACACATGCGTACACACACACACACAGATGCAGAGATTGCGAGCACGTCTCGCCTCAATAGCGGTAGAGTCAAACAAATTGCTTAGGTCTGTGCAAACAAGAACAATGTGTGGTTGGATTTGTTCAACACACACACACACACACACACACACACACACACACACACACACACACTCACAGTCCCGCCCTCTTCGACTTCAGTTACCTTTATGTATTCCATTAAAGTAAACCAACCGACATCGTGGCCCGGGTTTATATTAATTCTAAACATGGAATATCATGTCATTTTTCTCTGACGTTCCCAATCATGTATAAGTCCCGAGAACAGTCCGGAGTAAAGGGCTTCATCAAACTGTATTTAGGTGTGTCACATTAAAACCTGCTGCTCGACCCTGATTACCAAAAATAAACAGAGGGGAAGCATACGTCTGCCTCGTTCATCATTGCATCATATTGACTGGTGCGTGTGGTGCCTGGTCTAGGGGAATCAAACGAGTGTGTAATGCAATGGGAACATGTATGACCTATGAGGTATTGATTAGCAACACATATGCATGTGGATCTGTGTGAAATAAGCCCGCATAAGGAACTTGATTGTACACGTCTTTTACATCTGAATGTGTAAGAAAGAGGATATTTAAACAACTTACATTCGAACACTTTTTAGAAGCAGAAGTCCGATTGAAACTCTCCCATTTTGTGAGTTTGGAAGTCGTTCTTCATGTGAGCTTCAAGTCGTATTGTCGGAACAAAATGGACTTACCGAATGTCTACTTTAATCCATTAATGTTTCTGGGTGAAATAATACCCTTATTGTGCTTATTTCAGGTTTATATGTGTTGTTTGCAGACCATTACATGCACACAAACCTATATAACACACTATAGGAAAGGGCAAACCCCTAAAGCATGATAAGGCCTCTTCAATACACGAAATGGTGTACTGTTAGAAATTAAAATCAATGTTTTGAGAGCATAGTGCACCTTACACATACCGTCAGTTTAAATGCTGTTTTATACTGAAAACCCAGAAGTTCTTGTGCACCACCAGTTGTTAAGCTTTTATTCTGAAAATCCTTCATCTCCGGTTAGCATGAGGCTAATATACCATTTACTATAGAGGTGAATTTAGCAGCGATATGATGTTGCACAGCGAAACCTACTGATTTCAACACTACAACTATAGACGTCGAGATATTATTATTGTTGGATAAGGTACAGTTTATTTGAGTATGTTATTGTTTACAGATGTGGGTAGCATGTGACAACATTCGGACCGACCGGAAACCAAACTGCTGTGAAGTATTTCCTGTGTTTTTTGGAGTATTGATTACAGCGTTTAGAATGTGTTAAATGAAAAGTCATGAAAGAGTTAAGGAGGAGAAAAGGCGTGTTTAGATATATATTGAATGTACAATGTCTGTATCCTCTGATATGCGCAACAATGGACATTGAAACGTGGAGATCCGGCCCGCAGGGAGGAGCCAGCAGAGGATATATCAACAGCGCGACCTGAGGGGCTCGGCCTCTTTCTCCGCTGACCAGAGCCAGAGGACAGCTGCTTTTCTGTCTGAACAATATCCTGTTTGTAACATTACCACGCTTTTTATTAATTAAAGTACCAATTTGAAACAATCCCAGAGACTCCATTTAGTCTCCTTTTTAAGCTTCTCTCCTGGACGCTAGGATAACCAAACACAGATAACAGTACCAAAACCTTCAAACTTGAGGTGTCGTGTGCATTTCCCGCAATTTCCGATTGTTTTTTTTTAATCTGGCTTTTAATGTGTGATTGTTTTTGTATTATTTGACTTTGACTTTAACTATATATGTATTTGTTGTTCCTTTCTTTTCTTTTCTCTTCACTATATCTGTAAAGCGTCTTTGAGCACCTGTAAAAGCGCTAACAAATTAAATCTATTATTATTATTATTGTTGTGTTCACTTTAGGCTTTTGTGCTGCAATATTTCGCATTGGAATAATTGGAAAAGTGTTTGTGTAGCCTGTGATTCACTATGTCTGTGGTTTTTCTGTAATCCTGCTGACAACTAGACAGACAAACACAAACCTGACCTCCTTGGCAAGTCTAACAATAGCAGTTTTGCATTCCCACTGTTTGAGAAAGGATCATCTGTTGATTTGAAAGACAGACAGAATCTAACCGCTGCTACGTTACCATGGAAACAGTTGGGCAACAGTAATGCACTAACACATCGGGACTAAAAAGCTCAATATTAGACAATTATCTGTTTTTGAAACTGATTATTTGGCTTGTTTTCATATTTAAAAAGTGATGTGCTCCTTGTATGCCTATTGCATTTTATACATTATTCAAATTTGGCCAATTATTCTCGATCTAAGAAAGTCAAGATTTTGCATTCCAAGTGTTTTCTTCCACTTTTGACCTAAAGTAACAAATTCTGTCTGAAATAAACTTCTGTTTTAGTGATTTTTACCCAAGACCTAAACACGGTCGCCCACCGACCTCAAGTTACTCCATGATTTACTCGAGGCGTGCTCATAATGTACATTTGACCAGTGGGTTGACCTCAGGCCTGAACATGTGTTTAAGTGTCCTCTGAAGTCACACTGCACCTAGCAGCTCCTAATCAAAGTGAGCGTCAGTGTGAATGTACGACACAACGCCTGCAGCCGCACGCACAATACATTATATCAAAACACTCCCCTTCAAACAATATCATTTATTTCCTCAACCATAACACATACTGTATATATTATCTTTACGGCAGGATCTGGATGACAGACTTTTCTTTACCGCGGGTGGGCGGATTAATTAATTAGCATCATTAGACTGCTGACAGTGAAATGAGCCTCATTACAGAGAATTAGATGAAACACACACCGGGCAGTGCAGTCGGGAGGAAGGGGGGTGGGGGGGTGTGTTTCTGGGCTGTGTGTGTGTGTTTCTGGGATGTGTGTGTGCACAGTGCGTGTTGCGTGCGTGTGTGTGTGTGTGTTTCTGGGCAGTGTGTGTGTTGTGTGTGTTTCTGGGCTGTGTGTGTTGTGTTTCTGGGCTGTGTGTGTGTGCATTTCTGGGCTGTGTGTGTGTGTTTCTGCGCTGTGTGTGTGTTTTATGGCCTTGTGTGTGTGTGTGTGTGTGTGTGTGTGTGTGTGTGTGTTTCTGGTCTGTGTTGGGTGTATGTGTGTGGTGTGTGTGTGTGTGTTTCTGGGCTGTGTGTTTGTGTGTGTGTGTTCTGGGCTGTGTGTGTGTTTCTGGGCTGTGTGTGTGTGTGTGTGTGTGTGTGTGTGGGTGTGTGTGTGGGTGTGTGTGCTTCTGGGCTGTGTGTATGTGTGTGTGTGTGTGTATTTCTGGGCTGTGTGGGTGTGTGTGTGTGTGTGTGTGTGTGTGTGTGCGTGTGTGTTTCTGGCATGTGTGTGTGTGTGTTTCTGGGCTGTGTGGGTGGGTGGGTGTGTGTGTGTGTGTGTTTCTGGGCTGTGTGGGTGTGTGTGTATCTGGGCTGTGTGTGTGTGTCTGTGTGTGTGTGTGTGTGTGTGTGTGTGTGTGTGTGTGTCTGTGCAGGGGTTCGGGGGATAAAATCCAGAAATAAAGACAACACATCCAGCTTCAAAACACACCAGCACGTCGGCGTGCGACGCTGCGTTCACGGCCCCGTCTCTCTGTTGTGGTGCAAACAAGAGCCGCATCAGGCCTGCTTTAATAAGCGGGTCGTTGCAGCTGCCGGCCTGCTAACGGCACTCCCTGTGGGGGGTTTGCCCCCTCTTGTGGAGCTCACTTTAACTGTTTTCATTCAACAAGTTGGACGCGATCCAAGAATGGTCCCACTGTAGGAATGCAGCAGACACCTCGGCTGAGTCGTTGGATTTAGTTGAAACATGCAACGTCTTAGAGAGTAGATTCAGTGTTGTCCCTCGGTGGATTCAAACATGTCGATGCTTGAGGGTTCGGGGTGGATTCAAGGCTTTCACTGGCCTTCGTACACACAGTGTGGTCATGTCAATGAAAGGCTCCTCCGACAGTGCAACACGACAACACAGATAAAGGTCAGGGGACTGTTCCTATTGACTGTGGGACAACCGATTGGCACCTTCCCCGCATAGAAGGACGACTTGTGAAGCTTACTTGTGTTGAAGTCTTACTTTATTCCGTCTCTTTGGAGGTGTTGTCAGTCATTGCCCTGAAGCCAAACCGGACTCCAGAGGCAAGGTGTGCCAACAGGGCAACACATGGAAAGCTGCATGGACAGGAGCAGTGATACGGATTGTGAGGCAAGAGGGCGTGGACGCCTGATGAGACAGAGAGAGAGGGAGGACACATAATAAGAATAGCAGAACTGAAAATGTTTGTAGTCTCCATAAAGTCTGATGAAGGACTTTCAGCTTCTTCTGGGTTTCGAGAAAGAGAAGCTGCTGTTGGGATTGTCTCAGCACCACGAGTTCATGTTGGCAGCTTTCAGTAGTCCTGTGTAGTCGTCTCCTCATATTCAGTCAACCTTATCCAGATGGTTAACAAGTGAACACCAACGGCTGGTTCGCATCCATTCATCGACAGGATTGTTGATTCTACTACTGATTGGATTAACTGACGACAGCATGTCTTCATAACTTTTTATTTTTACTTAATTGTAAACACGTGTTTTCTTAAAAGAAATCCATTTAAAAAAAGCTTTTAACTGTGAAGTAAGAGTTTCTGAATAGTTTTGTATTGACAGGTTACTCTAACATCATGGGTAGCTATAGACTTAACATGTGTATCTTCTGTAAATCAATTGTTTTCACAGTGCTTTGTTTTGATTGCATTGTCGATAGCCAAATGTTACCCTGCGTTGACTTTTACAAACATGTGATAACCAAGTCAGTGAAGGAGAAGTGTGCTTTCAAGTGAACATGGAAGTCACCCATATGTGTTGAAATATTCATATATTCAGCTTCAGGCGAGATCAAAAACATTGTTTACAAGGGAACTCAGCAGGGTGCCTCGGCAGCAAAGTATCTAAACCCATCAACAAACTTGATTTGACAAGAAAACAAGCCTCTTAATAATAATGTGGTCAACATTGAAGCAGCCATCGGCAACACAGATGAATGTGGGATGCTTAGTATGCTAAGAACAGATCCCACCAGGGCCGGACTGGGACAATAAGTCAGGCCGGGAGTTATACACCCAGCCAGGCCACTACCAGTTTTTTGTGCCATTTTGCTGGATTTATTTGTCAACTTTTACAGCGTTGCTGCCCGTAGTGATAGCCCTCTAAATCTACTACCCAAAAATAAACATATGGACATGGGTTACTATTTAAAAAAATGCGCAAATCTATTTAGGAACCTATGTGAACATATTTTAAGTGGGGGTGGACCTCAAATCCTATAGGGGGGTCCGGGGGCATGCTCCCCCGGTAAGATTTGTTTTTAAATGTTGGACTTAAATGCATCAATCTGGTTCACTTTGAGGGGGAAATAAAGAGAGAGACTACACCCACATGAAACAGAACTGTATACATTTAAAAAATCATAAACACATGGCCATAACCAATACCATATCCAATATGAAAAAACATTGAAACTTGTTTATTTGTTTTTGGTTAATTTATAGTTGTGAGTGTGTCTGTGCTCCTGAACCTGCCTCACCTGTCTCCCCCTCTCCCCCTGCTCCTCTTTGAGGCAGCAGCAAAGACTAGTTTTAGCTCTCAACAAGTTTTAATAGTTTATCTTACCTTTTTTCACCTAGTTAACGTTTTTTTTTTATTATTAAATATTTTACTAATCACTCCCCCCTCAAATGGAAATATGTGTTTACATGAATGGTGACCAAACCGTTTGAGACCCACTGAGATAACTTAGACTAAGTTAACTATCTAAACACTCAGAGAGTCCTTTACCTCACCTGAGCTGTAGTTATCAGCCTCTCAGTCTGACTGGAGAGGACTCTCCTCCACCTTGTTGTTGAAAAAGCTCCTTAAATCCGTTAGCGCAGCTAGCTAGCACCAGATGCTAACAACAACAATACACATAACCGGTGCGCGCGCTTTATCTCACTCGCTCGCGCCACACATACACACACTCCCGAGCTTGAATGACACACAGAGACCAATCGAGGGCATTAGTATGATCTGTATGAAAGTGGCCATGTGGGCAGGCCACATCATGTAGACAGCCAGTCACCCTCTGTGAGGCAGAGGCAGACCCACATTTGCGCAGCGTTGCGTTCACAATACATACATAAAAAAAAAAATGCTCAGGCCAGCAGGCCACTTAGCAGGCCAGGCCATCGGGAAACCTCCCGGTGCTCCCGATGGCCAGTCCGGGCCTGGATCCCACCATCACTCAAGCTTCTCTCATAATGAATGTAAGGTGAAGGCAAAGTACGTCGAAGTGTAACATCTGGTTTCTCCGATAGCAGCCAACCAACATATGAAACCGCTGAACTGTTCCAAACCCTAATCCTAAATCAGAGCCTCCCCTTCCATACTTCATTATGAATATAGTCAACATCAGGCCCAGCGAGCATCCTTCATCATCACCCACTTCTACAAGTCCTGTGGCTGGAGGGGGCGGATGGGGGGGGGGGGGAAGTGGAACACACTCCGTCACACACTCGGAGGGCGTTTTTGTAATCGTGCAGAAGGCCTTAATTGCATCTGATAATTGGGAGGCTGTTTTAAGAAAACCTGCCCGGCTATCAGTCACCCACGGAGGCCTGGTCTCACGCTCTCCGAGGGGCCGTGTGTTCTTAAGATTCACGGTGGTGCTGTTGGGGGGCTCGCAGCTTTTCCTTCTTCCCTGGTGGTCGGCCAAGAGCGATGGCACGGCCTCTCAGCAGATGACTCAGGTCGGAGTGTGTTCCCGTGCTCTGACTCGGAGGCGATCCGGTGTGAGCAGGCACTTCATTTCGGAGTGCTTCTGTGGAAGTGGGAAGTAATGAGCGCCTCTACTCCTGCTGTTCCCCACGAGGACTGACTGATAGGAGTGTTTAAAGGCTGACAGCAGTGTTCAATTCAAAACTAACAGTTACAAAAAAGACCTTTCCATAATACAAGACATATGACAGACTGTAGTGTTTATGAAAGGCTAATCTGAGCCACAACAAACACGCTGGACCAACTGCTATCACTCTTTCGTGCGGAATACAAAACAAACCATTCTTCTGAGCATTCGTTTCTACACCGCAGCTTATTCTTTCACACATTTTGTCCCTTTTTAAAAGTTTCGCTGAGGCCGCGAGGATACGAGCATTTTCAATTTCACCAACAATCCCAGAATTTCACTTGGGTCAGCTTCATGACATCATCATTAGGGGACCGGACGGACTGACAATGTGACAGAAATCCACAACATTTTCTTTAGCCATTTTGCAGATTTATTTTTACTTATTTTACTTCAAAATGCAACTTAGTCTCATTGAAAGGCGTACAATAAAACTTAATACAAAGAAAAACATCTAATATCAGTTCATGACTCTAGAGCACACGTGTCAAACTCAAGGCCCGGGGGCCAAATCAGGGCCCTTGGTGGATTTAATTTCGGCCCACCGGATAATTTCTAATCGCTATTAGATCTGGCCCGCCGGTATATTGCACACCTTCCCTCCATCCTGAGGGTCTCCTCCGCTCAGAGTCTGACCCCAAACATTGATGACCTTGCTCCCAAGATGAGATGCCAAGTATCTGAGCTAGCATCCCAGAGCAGCACACTGAGCTCAATGGATGCTTCCTTCTGCACTTTCTCTCTCAGGACAACAGGGCAGGTTTGGTTTTCTCTCTGAGGGGAATAGTTTTGTTGAAGCTGTTGTCGGCCTGTGGGGAAATGTACTCATAAGAAATGACTCTGAAAAGCTGCAGATAGAGCCATGAGAAATGAATGCTACTGATTATTTAATGTTGTTTTTATAGGCAATAATTTAAGCTTTATTAGTTCCAGGTTTAATATGTGCAATAAGTTCATTTCAATAAGTTCAGCAGTAAACATTGAACCAGTCCGGCCCTCCACTAGCACCTATTTTTTAATGTTGGCCCACTGTGTATTTGAGTTTGACCCCCCTGCTCTAGAGAGACAAATATAAATCAGGATACTTTTTATATTATCCCAAATGAGGCACTGTTAGTCAAACAAGTAAAGCAATAGCGTGTTGTGCTATACTGCAGCACGTAATATGTGATTTAAACGATGTCATAACTTCATTTTAAATGTTCAAATGCACTGAAATGTCACGAGAAAGCCAGCTAGCATGCCACCGTGTGTCAGATCGTGCATGTTAAGCTTATTTGGTGTCATTTAACACGAGGAAAAGCAACAATTAAGTTGCGATAACACAACATATATTTTCAAAGTGAATGTTTCACATATTATTTGCTGAAATCAGGCTGAGAAATGCGGAACACACCATATAACACATAGTGGAGAATTGTAATATCAGTGCATGACTCTCTCGAGCAGGATACCTTTAAAATCATCCAAAGCGATCCACTGTTACCGAACCAAATAAAGTGTGTTGTGCCGTATTGAAGCACATGCATTGGCAGACTGAGGAAGTGAAGCTTCTTAACTATTCATCATTCTGGAGCGATGCCACACGCTGGTAAATAAGAAGAGACAAGCAGAGAAGCAGAGTGTATTGAAGTACAGATAGGACAGTTGTATGGCTGTGTGCACAGACGAGTTAACTGATGTCTGTCCTGCTACAAAGACAACGACAGTTATCCAACAGTATTGCATCACCCCCTCGGATGGGGCTCCTGAGGACAGACTCCTGTAACTCAGAGGACAGACAGTCGGAGACATGGAAACACTGACGCTGTGTGTCAACATCCAGCCTGCCAAAAGAGTGCAATCTCACCTCACAATGGAGCACAGGCCGAATGGAAACTATCATTCTGACTGTCAGCACCTCCAGGCTGCGTCTAATGGCTGTGACTGTGTCCCTGTGTGTGGAGACGAGGGTGAGGAAGACGAGGAGGACGAGGCCACATGTGGAACATCATCGTCACCGAGCAGGAGTCATACGAGGAGCCGGAGAGTCGCTGTCTCCAGGTCCCACAGACTTAAGCATTTCATATCCTGCGTTATATTTGGTTACTGTACATTTTGTATATTTTCTGCATTTTGGAATGTGTATTTCTAGTCTTTTAATTGTTAATGTACAATGCCATGTCTTTTATCCCACAATTATTCATTTTTTAAACTTTGTGATTCATTTCAAAAGTTCAAAATGCAACTTAATCTCATCGAAAGGTGTAAAATGAAACTGAACAAAAACATCTCATATCTGTACATGACTCTTTAGCCAAATAAAAATCAGGACACTTTTTTAATGATGTCCTCCTCTTCAAGGTTCAAGGTTCTTTATTGTCAAACTAATATAGCTACAGAGTAATTATGTCGTTGAACATCTTAGGTCACAGGCTTCTCCAACACAATAATACAGATAAGCAGACAATATTAACCAATATTAAAATATACTATATTAAAAGTAATACAACAAGAAAAAAAAAGTGAGAAAAAAAAGTCTATATACTCTTCCTCCTCATCTTCCTCGTCCTCCTCGTCCTCCTCGTCCTCCTCGTCCTCCTCCTCTTGATCTAACTCTGCTGCTATAAATAAATAAATCAGGATGCAACAGCCCGCCAAAAGAAAAGTTTTAAAAAGCAGCAGCAAATCCTATTTTGAGCCGAGCAGGAGGTTACCACAGGGGAAGGGCTACAACTATCGGCCATATTGCTTGTTAGCAGAAAACTGATGCTCTTACTTTCTATCATTTCGCTCAGACGATGAACATTGAAGCAAACTATTTTTGATTCCAGAGTAAACAATGATAACAGTGTAATAAAGTATGAGATGTTGTTTATAGAGAACAATTAAAACAGTGGATTTAGTTAAATGTCCCCCGGGGTAAAACAAGACAAACAACAGGAAATGGACTACAAAAGGACACAAATGGACTACAAAAGGACACAAAAAGACACAAAAGGACTACAAAAGGACACAAAAGGACTACAAAAGGACGCACAATGACACAAATGGACTACAAAAGGACACAACTGGACTACAAAAGGACACAAAAGGACACAAATGGACTACAAAAGGACACAAAAAGACACAAATGGACTACAAAAGGACACAAAAAGACACAAAAGGACACAAATGGACTACAAAAGGACACAAAAGAACACAAAAGGACACCAAAGGACACAAATGGACTACAAAAGGACACAAATGGACTACAAAAGGACACAGAAAGACACAAAAGGACACAAATGGACTACAAAAGGACACAGAAAGACACAAAAGGACACAAATGGACTACAAAAAGACACAAAAGGACACAAATTGACACAAAAGGACACAAAATGACACAAATTGACTACAAAAGGACACAAAAGGACACCAATGGACTACAAAAGGACACAGAAAGACACAAAAGGACACAAATGGACTACAAAAGGACACAGAAAGACACAAAAGGACACAAATGGACTACAAAAGGACACAAAAGAACACAAAAGGACACCAATGGACACAAAAGGACACAAATGGACTAAAAAAGGACACAAATGGACACACAATGACACAAAAGGACTACAAAAGGACACACAAGGACACAAAAAGACACAAAAGGACACAGGGTACAGCTTATAATGAGAATGCCAGTTTGAACAGGTGGGTTTTGAGTTGGGTTTGGGATGTCGTTATGGAATCAGACTGTCGGATGTGTCGTGGCAGCGAGTTCCAGAGTCTGGGAGCCGAGCAGCTGAACGCTCGAGCACCCAAGGTTTTGAGGCGAGAGCTTGGGATGCAGTCAGCATGTCGTTGTGGTACTGCTGAAGGAAGGAGCTCGGGGATGTAGATGGGGGCTAGGTTGTGGAGAGCTTTATATGTGAGGAGAAGGTTTTTGTAGTCAATATGGTAGCGTACAGGAAGCCAGCGTAGCTGAGTGAGATTGGGGGTGATGTGGTCGGAGGAGTTGGTGCGGGTGACGATCCGGGCAATCAATCAATCAATGTTTATTTATAGCCCAATATCACACATTTTACATTCGTCTCAGTAGACTTCACAGTGTGTACAGAAAATCAGTATGACAAGACGGCACCCTCTGTCCTTAGACCCTCTGTCCTTAGACCCTCTGTCCTCAGACCCTCTGTCCTTAGACCCTCTGTCCTCAGACCCTCTATCCTTAGACCCTCTGTCCTTAGACCCTCTGTCCTCAGACCCTCTGTTCTTAGACCCTCTGTCCTCAGACCCTCTGTCCTCAGACCCTCTGTCCTCAGACCCTCTGTCCTTAGACCCTCTGTCCTCAGACCCTCTGTCCTCAGACCCTCTGTCCTCAGACCCTCTGTCCTCAGACCCTCTGTCCTTAAACCCTCTGTCCTCAGACCCTCTGTCCTTAGACCCTCTGTCCTTAGACCCTGTGTCCTTAGACCCTCTGTCCTTAGACCCTGTGTCCTTAGACCCTCTGTCCTTAGACCCTCTGTCCTTAGACCCTCTGTCCTTAGACCCTCACATCGTACAAGGAAACACTTCCAGAGGAACCCCACAGTTTAAAGGGAACATGGAGAAACCTCAGGGAGGCTGGGTTATTCGGAACAGGAGTTTGATGGGAAGGCCAGTCAGAAGCAGTGATCTATCCGGGATGTGACGAATGAGTGGACCAGGATTTCGGTGCTGGGTTGGGACAGAGATCTGTAGTATTATTTATTCGTATGTCTCTCCTGACACATCACTTTGGTTCCGTCCATCTCTTTGTGGTAGTTTTGGTATTTTTGTCTTTGGATGTTTTTGTGTTGCCCTTATTGAAGTTCTTTGAGTCTCTGTGTTGTTGCGTTGCTTCTCTCTGAAGTTCTTTGAGTATCCTCTTTGTAGTTCTTTCTTTCTTGTCGTAGTTTTCATTGTGGTACCTTACATGTAGAAGTATGTTCCTTGTCACTCCGCCATTGTTTTGCATCTCTTTGTATGTATTTGAATGTCTTAAACCTTTCGTCTTTTTAAAGTTAACTTTGTTATACCTCTATTGTAATTGTGGTTCGTCTCTTTCATATTGCTTTGCATCGTTTCTAAGTCTCTTGGTGAGTCTTTGCAGCCGTTAAGCATATCTTTGTGTCTATTTGTAGTACTTTTATGTCTCCTTTGTAGTCATTTTGAGTCTCTTCCTGGTTGTCTCTTTGTCTCCAGGCAACAGTCAGGGGAACATGTCTCTCCTTACCTGTACCCCGTAGGCCCTTTAAGTAATGCATCGTATGGAAGACACATGTTTCTGTCTTCTTCTATTTCAGTCTGTTTCTCTTTCCAATGTCCCTCCTTCACCTCCTCTGAATGTCTCACTTTTCCCCGTCCCTCCTTCACCTCCTCTGAATGTCTCACTTTTCCCCGTCCCTCCTTCACCTCCTCTGAATGTCTCACTTGTCCCCGTCTCTCCTCTCTTCCTGTGTGGAGCAGGTGACACAGTGTGAGGCAGGCTATCCGAGGAGCCATGTTCCAAAGTGACGGCGTTAGTCACCTGAAAGCAAACACGCTGCAGCTGATCCGTGGGCTGTTTACCAGTAAATGTCACCGCAGCGGAAACGTGAATGAGTGTGTGAATGTGTGTGTGTGTGTGTGTCACTGCCATGTTGAGAACACCTCCACCCTCCTTTCCTCAGTTCCACTCGTTTAGCTAATTTCCAAATTAATCACCGCCCCTGGGGAGTTATTAACGACATAAACAAATAATCCACGTGGCGACTGAGATGGCGTCTCGTTTCCTCGCCAACGCCCACGCGCCAAAACTCCACCTCTTAAATCCCCATCTGGAAGCTCAAGCAATATGTAGATGGCGGTTAATTGGAGAGCCCCATTTCTGCTTTCTTCTAAATGTTTTGAGTGAAAACACAGCAGGCCGTGAGTGTGAACACTGACGGACTAAATGATGAGATTAATTTCACCTCGTTACACCGCAGCGAGGCAGCAGGTAGACACAGGAATTCTTTCCAGTGAGCAACGTAGGAAAATAAAACATCGTAAAAAAACTGGAATTCACCGTGTCTGCTTTGGTCAGGTAACCAAACAACCGCGCCGCCTCGAAACCCTTCCACCTGCTCGTTGCGGGATAATTCAAGAATATGATACACCTCTGCATAGAAACCAATGCGACACATCATAACGCCACACACACCCTCGCTCCATCTCCACGCCGCCATATTTTACCTTTCCCCTTATTTACCTTCTCGGCCTCTCTGCCCGAAGATTTATAACGTGGCAGGTACAGTTTAGTACGTGAGCAGTGAGCTGTGCAAACCACGTCATGACAACTCACGCACCGCCACACGCTACACACACACACACACACACACACACACACACACACACACACACACACGCAGACACAGACAAACATACATACGCGTGTTGCTGACCAATCACAGTTCAGAGTGGGTGACACAGTGCCTCCACAAGTAAGGTAGAGGGGCCCTCAGTGCCACAAATGTATGTGTGTGTGTGTGTGTGTGTGTGTTGGTTTATAGTACCTTGCCATGTGTGTTTGTACAGTATGTGCTTTTTTTTCCAAAGATAAATTATTCATGGATTAATCGTCTCGTCCAAATGGGGCTAAATCACAAGGTTTGGCTATCATATACATCTTTTACGCCAACTCACAAAAAGTAACTAATATTTGTTTTAATACTTGTTTACAACTATATAACTGGGCTCTGTAGGTAGAAGGTGAGCTAGGAACGGATGGACACATGTATGTGCCATCAGAATTTCAAAATAAAGGTATATCTTTAAGACGATATCAATGTTTTCTCTTTGCAGGCATTGGTTGTTCACCCCGTGTTAAGCTGATCCATGACATCACTGAATATCTGCTGGTATCATAGGAGTAAGAGCGACATAATATTAAAATAAATATATTAATGTCAGAGTAGGTCAAGTAATGCATTGTTAGGAACATAAATACTGTTCCTAGGAAAGTTCGATGACATATTTTCGCATGATGATTAGCCATAATGCTTTGTGAATAAAGTTTTAAGATGTTAGCATATTGGTAACTTCTCAAATGACCATAGTGTGTCCATAGACTAACACTGATCAACATCTCTGCCCTGTTTGATACCTGTCTGAAACACACCCTTTATTATCTGACATTGTAAAAAGAAGTGTAGGACAATGTCTGTTTTGATGATGGGATTTGATTTGAGTTTCAGTATCCTCCGGCATGCTCCCAGACAAGTGAGATGTAACGATATGATAAAAGTTGAGGTTGCTTGAATCTGACACGGACTGTAAAGCATATCTCTCGCATATCTCCCCCATCACCAAACTACTGTAAAATCCATATGGAAGCACTATACTGTAGCAAAACACCCCATAAACTTCCATATTTTTCCATCATCTCACACCCGCACACATAACCCCCCCCACCGCATCCCCGGGAATCCCCTCTGAGACGAAATCAATAGCTGTCCGGATTGATAAAAGACACCTAATTCAATTTATAAAATTTGATCAGGCAATGTAATAAAATAGCAGCTTTTTGCTTGTAGCGAGATGAAACCCAATCGTTTTGCATGCTCGTGTGCCTTCTCTCAAATCATCTGTGTTTGGGTTTCAACCTCCGAGCACTCCTCTGAACTCGGGGAAAAACGGAGACCGGGTTCTTGCTTTTAGAAACTCGACCCGGTCCAACTCGAGGTCCCCGGTAAGCGGGGCTGCTCTCATAGCTTTGACGGGGCTTTTAATAGCCTGATTAAAATGTGATTAATCACTAATTTCTGGACCAAATACATACAGTTGATATGAATCACCCGGGGGTTGACATGTTTGGTGCAACAGCTACGGTCACATTGGGGTAAGCGATAAATATGTGGCTTAGTTAGTGAAGCAGGCAGCGTCAGGATCAAGCTGTGCCCCAGTGGACTTATGTTCTGCTGGGTGTGTGTTACATAGACCCCTCGGTGTCTGTGTTGGCTACTGACCCGTTACTGGACCCCTCCTGTACCGCCTGCTAGCATATAGCACCAGGGTAGCTGTGGGGTTGACACACACACACACACACACACACACACACACACACACCGGCTCTGTGTGGCCTCTCACTCACACAGAACATCTTGTTAAAGTTTATGGTCAATTTTAGATGGAAAGGGATCAAAATAGTTTTATATGGTCGGCTGTTGATTGGTAGACCGATGCCTCGACCGACCCAATCCAGTGACAGGTTTTAAAGTTTGTAAAAAGACTCTGATTAATATTTGGGTTAACATGGGTGTCCCACATAAAAAAAGTCAAAGAAAAAAGTTGCTAGAAGAACATCCACGTTCTTCATCCAACCCACCGACACTGCTTTGGCTAGATTGAGCAGTTTCATCCTGGCAGCTGAATCTTGAAATGAAGTCGCCATGAGTTCATCCGGTTTATCTCCTTCATTGAAGTCACAAAAAGTTGAAAATGGTTCAACTTTGGGCAACACACAGTCCCTGCTTGTCCCCAGAAGCTAGGACATCTACACAATCCATACCGAACAAAAGCTCTCGTCTCAAGACACTCGGCCAAATTGTCCAAATCTGGCTTACAGTTGAAGTTAGGGACGATTGGCGGTGGGTCATGTGTTCTGACAATATGACTGATGGTGTTTGGCCACGTGGGTCCTGGTTTGGGAAGACGCTCTTTCATCAACCCCGATGAAAATGCTTCAGGAGATGGAAGATTGCATCTGGTCAATGTCTTCCAGCAGTTCTCGTCTTGTGTTGAACGTTCTCCTAGATATTGCTTCCAGACACACGATGCATATCACGGAACAAGAGCCGCCCACACGTTTGAGACAAGACTGTCCGAAGTTACCTGACATACCTTTAACCATTGATCCACATGCTTACCGTACACAACACACGAGGGCACAGTGCACTGATGTCTGAGGAGAAGTGACGGAGCGAGGGAGGGGGAGAATAACAGAGGAGCAGCAAAAGAGAGACGTGTGGCGTCGGAGAGAAGCCCAGTGGAAGATTTCAATTAGTCATGGAAACGGGAGTGGCCCACCCGGCTGCAGCAGTGACAGACCTCACTTGTCCTCTGATATACATTCGCAATCCTGTTTCTCTTTTGCACAACATCTACGGCCTTTCAGAATCAGAATCAGAACACCGTTATTAGTCCCACAGAGCGGACATGTACGTCGATACAGCAGCGGAGAAGAGCCGAAGAAGCATGCATACAAAAGTATTACAGATGAAAAGAATGTCTCCCTATTTCCTCTCATGCATCCATATTCTATTTTCCTTTTCGCTTTCTTGGCCATGTTCTCGTAGTGACAGCTGAGCTTTGACCGCTTTTTACATTTCATTTTTCTCTTTTGCAAAACATCTACAACCTTTCCTCTCATCTATGCATCCTTTTGAATCTCCTTTCCTTTCCCTTTAAAGTCCTTTACCTCCCCCTACTCCCCCTCCTTTACAAAGTCAACTGTATTGTCAATCTTTCAGTGTGTGTGTGCAGACGGAGAGATCGAAATACCGTTTCCCACAATTCTGAATACAAAACAAAAAAATATAAAAATATGTATATGTACACAATCAAAAGACACATTTATACATTTAAACATGACTTTATCTACTCAGGCTTTCACCCTATTTTCCTTCTCTCTTCTTTGGCCATGTTCTCGTAGTGACAGCTGAGCTTTGACAGCTTTTTACATTTCATTTTTCTCCGACCCAGCGAGAGACCGGCCGGGCATCGGGGGCCTTGTTCAAACAAACAGGAGGCCGTGTGGTTGGTCGAGGGTGGCGACACGCCATAACAAACCACCGTCGCCGGCACAATGTGCAGCGGCGAGCGAGGGACCGGCCTTTCTGGTTTCATGGCAACCAAACAGCAACATGAGCAACAGGGAGGTGCGGAGTGACGGAGGATGGGAGCTGATGTTTTCAACCACCTGGTTTGGACAGCTTGACGTGGACGAGATGGAGCAAAACACGCAAAGAGGGCTGTGTGCTTTCGTCAGAGGAATAACATGCAAGGCAAATATTAACGAGAAACAAAATAAGAGAAGGAACAAACGATGGAGTTATGATAGGCTGCGGAGGGAGGTGTGTGCGGTCTTTAATAGTTGCTAATGGTATTCAGCGTGTGTCAAGGCTGAGTCAAGTCGAATGCATCAGCTGTGTGGACATACAGGACTGCGGCAAAGTGCTTTATTGGAATAACTGATTCAGCGGAGTCAGGCGTTGGGAGGCTCAGACCGGAGAACAGCTCTCAAACAGATCCTGGTGTTTTGTGTCAGACGATGTTGAGCTGTTTTAAGAAGACCCAAACTTATTAAGGTCATTGTGATTGATTTCATTCACAGTTGGATTTGAGGACGGAGAAATGTAGGACATGTCATTGTTTATTTGGTAATGTATCGGGGCATTTGCAAATTGCGAGACCTAAATAAATAGTTTTGACTTAATTTCAATAGTTTAAATTGTATCAGCGCTGTTGTGAAATACTTACCGTTATGATGTTAAAGATCCTTTTCCTATAAGTTAGATACAAAGATTGATATCACTGTCTTTTATGTGTTATTGGAGTTACTGTAAGTTCATGATTTACTACTTTTTACACAAATAAGTATAACAACCCTGAAACTCAAGGTTTACTTCATCCCAATAAGTACAACGTGATAAAAAGTGTATTTTAAGTTAATTCAATCTAAATACATTGTCAACATATTACATTTTATACCAGTGTAGCCATTACTCTACTATCAAATATTGACCAACAACATCAGTACTCTTACGTCATAGTAGGGCTGTACCCGAATATCCGAATATTCGTTCGTTGGAGTACTATACGGGTTTCAATTTCGTTATTCTGATCTTCGTTTTTATTGAAAACTCCAATATCAAGATATAAGTAAGAGCTTGTGCCTCTTCGGTTGGTGCTAAACACTTAACCATAAACGTTATTGTTTACTTTCTCCGTCTTTATATGTAGATATAAATATAGATTTCCTCCGTTAATCTCCGTCACGTTGTTTCTATAGCAACATCAACTTCCTGTCAACAGCACTAACTCTCCTTCAAAATAAAAGCATGTCCAGACAAAATAGGAAACCAAGTCAAATTACACTTAAGACATACAACTGCAATGAAAGTAATAAACACAATGCGATATCCTTTTCAATTTCAAAGAACACAAATTGGGTTAGGTATATACATTAACACATAACTATAAAACAACAATACTGTAGAATAAAACCCGCGCGGAACGAATATTCGAATATAAGCTGCTGATTACTACCGAATATCCAGAGCCCGAAAAATGGTATTCGGGACAGCCCTACGTCATAGTACTACTTTGAGATAAAAACACAGGTACAAAGCAATGAATATAGTTGGAAATGAAAGCATTTAAACATATTTCTGTGTATGGAAAAGTCATATGAAGGGAATAAGAACCAAAACAGAAAAGGGAACGACTTCGTTGCAGATAGAGGTGAAATGAAGCGGTGATTTCTAAACAGTCCAAACAGTTTACGCCATGCGTCTTGATAAGATCTCCCTGCTACAAATAAAAAACACATTAGCAGTTTGTTTCCACAAACCTCCCTCAAACTGCTACTCCCAGCGTGCACTTAGTACACTTTTCCAAGTAAGTGGGCAGATCTGCACGAAGATTACGCAAATGACCGAAGCCTTTCTCTCCGTCTCTTCGACCACCTCCAACCCCAAACAGCGTTAATCCACTGGACTCAGAGCGACGGCTGAACGGCAGCTAATCACCTCCCAAGTTATGTTTTGGTTCGAATTTGAAGAGTTTAAGTCGGCTAATTTCATTCTCTTTTCAATGTTTCCCAATCCCCTTCTCTTTCTTTGGGGAACTGGGACGTTTTTCTCCCTTTTTTCTCAGCTCCTACCTGTTGATGGTCTTCGCTATCTAGCTTTCTTTGCCCTACCTGTATTTGCTCTCTATTCAGAGGGTCTTTGTATCGGACAGAATTCATCCTTAGCCACCTCTTTTAAAGTCGTTATTTACACTTTTAAACTGTGGCCACTCTATCCTATAACCTCGATTTGCCTTAGCAGTAAGAATTTGGACAAGTATCTTAAGTAAATCAGTCCAGTCCAAGATGGAGAACTTAGATTACTCCATTTCTAAACTGATTACTCAAATCAAATTAAAGAGTCACTTGAGACCTCAAACCTCAGGCTTGGCTTCGTTCCTGCAAAACGGAGCGGGGCTGTCGTTCTTTGTCGCTGAAGAATTCATATTTATGTACAGATTTACTTTGGAGTCCAGCTTTTGGAGGTTCCTTCGTGCTTCTAATTGAATATCTCTTGAGCATCCAATTCTTGGGTCAATATTCTCCCAGTTAAACACATTTTTAAGCCGACCGATGTAACCTCAAGGCTCCATTGCAGCTTAACGAGGACACTTGACCATTCACTAACCCTCTCCTCTGCATCATAGCTTAGCAACTGTAACTAGCTACAACTGGCCTTTCTTTAACGTTGATAGACAAAGGGATAGTTTAACAGTGATGGATGAAGTCAACTTGACCACTGCAAACCTCAGAGGGCGTCATTGAGCTTCTCTTTGAAAGAACCCCGAAGATTAGGGTTTAGATTTTGTCACCACCCCACCCCAAAAACTGCTTTGACCTTGACCATAACATTTAACGAGGACATGTTATGCTTATTTTCAGGTTCCTATTTAGTTTATTGTCCCTCCATTGACATGCATACAAACCTATACAACACACTACAGGAAAGGGAAAATCCCAAAAAGCTTAATAAGCACCCTTTAATATGCAGACATTTGTATTTTCTTGATTTGAAAAACTGCATTGCTTCCTCTCTCACCTAACACAACTAAAAAAAGTAATACTATCTGCAAGTTCTGTGAGCAAAGCCATCTTTAATGTTGCAGATGTCGAGGGGCTTGTGTTTTACAAGTCAAATGTGGTTGTTAAATTGTCTCTGGGTGCTCTCCGTTTTTCTACCACAATCGGTAAATAACTTTTGATTTGGTAGTGACCGCGCATCAGCTTCATTTTCACCAACCTTCATTTAAAATGACTTGTTGATGGTCAACGGTCTGAACCCATTGTATGAACAATTTCATAGAGTAAGGTGTCTTGCTCAAAGACAGTTTGACAGCAGTTGTTTAAGGACAACAGAATGTTTCTTCCGGTCACAATACTGACCTTTTTAAAGCTTTAGACAACCTCTAGATAGATGGATAGATAGATTAGATAGATGGATGGATAGATGGATGGATGGGTGGATGGATGGATGGCTGGTGGATGGATGATGGATAGATAGATGGATGGATAGATAGATGGATGGATGGATGGATGATAGATGGATGGATAGATGGATGGATGGATAGATGGATGGATCGATAGTTAGATAGATAGATAGATAGATAGATGGATGGATAGATGGATGGATGGGGATGGATGGATGGATGGATGGATAGATGATGGCTGGATGATGGATGGCTGGATGGATGGATGGATGTGATGGATGGATAGATGGATGGATGCTGGATGGCTGGATAGCTGGCTGGATGATAGTTCGATAGATATAGCTGCTGGATGGATAGCTGGATGGCTGGATGGCTGGCTGGAGGCTGGCTGGCTGGATGGGATGGCTGCTCAGCTCGCTCGCTAGCTGGGGTATAGCTGGCTGGCTGGCTGGATGGCTGGATGGCTGGATGGATATGGCTGGATGCTCGATCGTAGACTAGATCATGGATGGCTGGATGGCTGATGGCTGGCTGCTGGCTAGATGGCTGGCTGGATGGCTGGCTGGATGCTCGCTGGCTGGCTCGCTGGCTGGCTCGCTGGCGCTGCTGGCTCGCTCGCTCGCTCGCTAGCTCGCTGGCTGGCTGGCTGGCTCCCTCGCTGGCTGGCGCTGGCTGCTCGTTCGCTCCTAGCTGGCTGGCTGGCTGGCTCCGGCTGGCTGGCTCGCTCGTTCGCTCGCTATGGCTGGCTGGCTGGCTGGCTGGCTGGCTGGATGGCTGGCTGCTCGCTCGTTTCTGGCTGGATGGATGGCTCCCCTATTGGGACATGTTTGCGTTGCAGCCGCATCAATGACCAAGGCAGTACATAGAGAATTAGACACCGAAGATAAACAGTCGAATATTTCAGAAATAGAAAAAAATAGCATTAAATGTAAAAAGTTCAAGAATACAAAATACAAAAATATATATATACATGTGGAAAATATACAAGTGGAAATACAGATGTCCAGTAACAAATATAATGCAGGATATTATTGCGCAAGAAGGATTATTCCAAACTAAATAGAATATGAATGTAACATGTACAGTGGGAGTTTAAGTCCAGTCCTAACCTCCCATCTTTGAAAAACTGTCCTCCATATTCTCATCTATCTTTCTTTCTTCTTCTTCCGAGGGACCCTTAATGTTTTCAGTCGGCTTGTTCGACTGTAGAAATCAGCAGGGGATCTTGTGTATTTTTTTAATTTTAATTCCATCGTTACAGTGAGCACAGCTTGCTCCGACACCGCTGATTGCACCCCAAGGCCCCGGGAACATTGGCGGCGTTGTATGTTGAGGGAGACTCCAAGTCTGATAGATTAACATTAATATGGACTGGGGGAGAAGGCTGGGCATATTAAAGGTCATTTCCCTCCTTCACAGCCATCGGGGGAAAATGCAACGGGCCATTGACTGCAGGGCCACACACGCATGAACGAATGCTACCGCTAACACAAGAAGAACGACACGGAGATATAAGGACGGGGATGTAATAGTGAGCACACATGCATTATATCCAGACATTAAGATAAACACTCACCGTGATACACAACAT
The DNA here is from genome assembly GCA_023974075.1 of Chaenocephalus aceratus. NCBI lineage: Eukaryota > Metazoa > Chordata > Actinopteri > Perciformes > Channichthyidae > Chaenocephalus > Chaenocephalus aceratus. The sequence goes on along the minus strand of JAMFTG010000258.1, from coordinate 178,842 downwards.
GTAATGAGATGGCATTATAAACATGTACTGCCCCGGTGTCGACAGCCTATTAAAAACCCACTGAATTTATAACTCCCAATTTGGTGATTAAGGATTGTGATTTTGCTTGCTCTTAGCTTCAGGTTCTTGTCATACAGGGCCTGTTTTTCTGTCTATAAATCTCACAGCCAACCGTTTTTTCTCCCCCCCACTCTTTTTATGGAGGTGATCGCTCCAGCCAATATAGGATTAAGACCATTTCATGTCCATTTTTTCACTCCCTCTGTCTGGATATATGAACGCTGTGTGTCCCACCAGTACATTTCCATTTGTCTCTGGTTCACTTGCAGAAACATCCATCAGTTTTCTTACAGTGAATGGCAATATAATTAGACTAAAAGCTATTTTCCCCTTAAGACGTGGTATCTTTAGAGCAGCGAGGGCAGTAAAATAGTGAAAGATGCTTTATCTTCTCCACCGGCTTTTTTTTATTTACTCTTGAACATAACTAATGTCTCTCTCTGTGTCTGTTTTTTTTCTCTGCAGTCTCAGGCCCTGTGGCCCTTAAGAGGCTTGAACACTTTATTGTGGTTCGCTAAGGACTTTCAAACATATGTAATCCGTCCATCAATATTACACTTTAACAACCCGACTACTAACTTTGAATTGTATGTTTTGAAACAGATCTACTTATATGTTTTTATTAACTGAATGTGAAGTGGACACAGGCTTAAAAATGTATCCGTGGTTTTTCTTACTTGGAATTTAGATACAAATAAGAACAAATATATTTTCAACTAATTTATATAATAAAATAAATATGATATTCTCTGACTTTTCGAAACCATGACAAGAGGCGCGTTCACACCGGAGTCTTGTACCCGTACTTTTTGCGTTAGTGCCTGGAATTTTGCGTTCACACCAAAAAGAATACTTAGTTCCGAGAACTTTTACCCCCAGTTGTAGTGCCTGCTAGAGAGGTGGGACTATCCTGGGGAGAAAAAAAGTACCAATTTTTGATTGGCTGGGCGAATTGCAAACCACGCCCCGTAAAACTCTGAAAAGTTTTGTGAAGCCGCCATTGTTTTTGCTGGCATTAGCATTATTAGCATTAGCATTAGCCCCGCGCACCAACGGAGAGAGAATAACTTATGGCGGCACAAAAGAAAACATGGGAGCGGTGGAGATGAGGAGGTGTCGGCGTTCTGGCGATTTACTCGGAAGGCTTCAGTAGAAGCTGCTGGGACTCCCAGCAGCTTCTACTGAAGCCAGTCCCCAACTCCGGGGACTTCCGGCCGGGGGACTTTGGGCGGCAGTATACGCCGTGAAGTGGGTTGCGGCCTGCCAGTAAACCCAAAGCAGAAGAAGAAGAAGTGACGTCAGCGGTTTAATTTGCCTAATCCTCTCTCAGGGAATTTATTCCGGTGTGAACGCGATCTGTATTTAGTTCCATGGGGGTAACTAAGTGCCGGGCACTAAGTACGGCAAAGTACTTGCTGTGAAAGCGGCTAATGTCAGTAATAATGGATCAGCCAGAGACCAGAAGTTGGAGGCGCAGTTTTTGAAAGCATGTCAACGTTGAAAAAGCATTTGTTAACAATCATGAAAAGTATTCTACTTTTTATTTCAGTCTCCTTTTCTACATTTCAGAGGAATATTCAAACTCTTAACTTTGCTAAAACTATCCAAACGGTTTTAAATAATTATTTTAGGTTACTTAAAAGCAATGATATTAATTTGAACTGAACATGAACCAGAGATAGATGCTTTTATACAAGACCATGAAACCTGTTGACAAAATAATAATAATAAAATAAATGTTTTTTATATGTTTTGAGTGTAATACGTGCACGTTGCAAGTCCATTTTTTTTTTTAATTGTAACATTGTATTTTTACATTGTGTTATTCCTAGGATCTGAAGACTTCCTCTTTCTCTGTGTCAACGTGGCTTTCGGCATGTTTCACTCCAAAAATACTGCTCTTCTACTTTTAGTATCTCCCTGTAAACACAAGAAGACTCCGGTAGGGAAAAATGGTTAAAAACAAACATTTTAAATGTGAATTGCACTTCTAACCCTGAGTGTCTTATTGACATTACAGCTGTTGTGTGGAGACCACTTTCTGAAGCTGATCCAACAAGAAACAAGAGACTCCGGCATGTCAGAATAAATCATGTCTTTTCTCTTTTGGACTTGTCCCGTCAGTTCTCCTCCACCCTGTGTTGCATTTGTGGTTTTCATGAAACTGGATTTTGGCACCAAGCGTGGTTTTGTACTTCCACAGAGTCTGCTTACTTCTTATCTTTCTCAAACTCACGCCGGAGAGTAAACAAGCTGCTCATTCACGTCTGTTTGGCTTTCCACTCGCCCCTCACTTCAAGTGCAGAATCAATAAATACACGTACAGCGTATAAAATGCAGAACTTAATGTAAATACATACAGGACTGTAAATGCAGAATTACGTACACACACTCTCGCTGCATGTGTTTATCTGGACTTCTGCTTTTACTCTGTGGTTCTGTCATGTGATGCTTAGGTGGGCAAAACAACCACATAAAGCACAGAAGGATTGAGCAATCATGGAGGCCTCGGAGGTAGTGGTGGGTAACACATAAACTGGGTTTATATATCTTTTTACCAGCATCAACAGTGAGCCCATATTCTGAGCATACACAAATATTGGTGTATTATCATAAAACGTATAAAACCAATGGAAAGTGTTACTGATGCAGGAAACAGTGGCCAGTCAAAGCTTTGGTTCGACCACATTTCCATCAGTTAGAAGCATTTTTATTAAGGTCAGGCTTCAAATACAAAGTGTTGACAAATGAAGAACAAACTATGTGATATGGGGTTAAGGAATCCGATGCGTTAGGGTTCAACAAAAAGTATGTTTTAATACAAGATTCTACAAAAAAAGCCCTTCTATATCGAGAACATTCACCATCTTGAGTTTCATAAGAGGTCACTTACAACGTCAACTATTGTGATCCTGTACAAAAGTGTTGCAGACCAGCTTTTAAACATTTAAGAAACATTACATTAAAGCACATTTAAATAACTTGATGCTTAAAGCCTACCCATGTGTCCCTCTTGCCAGTCCTCGCGGAATAGCACCGGCCGGCCTCCGACGGGAGGCTGCCACCCTCGCCCTGGCCAGGAAGGCACAAAAGTATGACTGGCACATCCTGCACAACACCACAATAACTCCAGCACCTCCAAACAGACTCAAGTCCCGCCACCCCTACAACATAGCAGCTCAAGAGATGCTCACTCCACCTCTGAGGACATCTCCAGAGATGCATGGTTGGCAGCAGCTTGGAAGCAGGAGTGGGAGTCAGCCGGGCCCTCCCGAATCCACCGTTACATCTGGGACCCAGGAGATGGCACCATTGGAGGAGACGACCTACCGCGCCGGCAGTGGACCACTCTGAACCGTCTACGAACTGGGGTCGGTCGCTTTAAAAACCTCGATGAAGACGTGGGGCTTGGCGGACAGTGCGGGCATGCGAGTGCGGTGACCCTGAGCAGACCGCTGTCCATATAATCACCATCTGCCCCCCCTATAGACCACCCTCGGAAGCCAGCCTCTTCGACCTAGGACCAGAGATGCGGGCATGGCTACACGACACCGAGTTGGACATCTAACGTTATACGAAAGAAGAAGCACATTTAAATACAACAAATGACTAGAAGATAACATGTATTCACATTTAGCGAATTAAACCATTCGAACACTAATGACTAGTGGACTATAAACCATTGATATGAGGGTTAGTGATGACTGCTGCTATCTCCTCTACAGCGGGGAAGTTCTGCAGAACCTCCTCAGGTTTGATGTGCAGCATTCAGGGTCAAACGGCAACACCTTTCTGGTGATTTGTGTCCATCAGATGCATCAGTTCATTGAGACTCTTGGGCTTCTTGTTTTCTTCGTGAGTCTTGAGAGTTGAACCCGGCTTCATTTGTAAACACCACTGATGTCCTTAATCTTAAAACGCTGCTGGTTGTTGCTTTGCATCTTGAAATATCAGTGGATACCCGTCCCACGGTCGAGCATATGGTCGACTGGCTCGTCTTTCTGGGGTAGAGGGTGTCATCAGAAGCCAGTTCTGCAGCAACCAGGCCCAGAGACCACACATTGCATCGGATGTGTTGCATGTGCTGTCACAGGATACAGGATACACCAGTCGATTGGTTTTCACCCTCAGTGGTTGCTGCTGGCAATCCACAACCATAACGTTTTCTGGTGTTACATCGACACGCACAATCCCCACGATGATCAGATTAGCCAGGGTTATTCTGAGAGAACTGAGATGTAATTTTCGATGGGTTAATCGCTACAAAGGGGCATCGTTTGACCCATAGTTTAAACAAGGTGAAGTGCATATTTAAGTTAAAGTTCATGACTATCATACCAAACACACATTCAGATTAAAGAACCAGCTGTTTGGAAAATGTGAGAAGTAGAAAGTACAGGTATTTGAGTTCAACATGTAAGAAGTAGAAAGTACAGGTATTTGTGTTCAACATGTAAGAAGTAGAAAGTACAGGTATTTGAGTTCAACATGTAAGAAGTAGAAAGTACAGGTATTTGTGTTCAACATGTAAGAAGTAGAAAGTACAGGTATTTGGGTTCAACATGTAAGAAGTAGAAAGTAAGGTATTTGGGTTCAACATTTAAGAAGTAGAAAGTTACAGGTATTTGAGTTCAACATGTGAGAAGTAGAAAGTACAGGTATTTGGGTTCAACATGAGAGAAGTAGAAAGTACAGGTATTTGAGTTCAACATGTAAGAAGTAGAAAGTACAGGTATTTGTGTTCAACATGTGAGAAGTAGAAAGTACAGGTATTTGTGTTCAACATGTGAGAAGTAGAAAGTACAGGTATTTGAGTTCAACATGTAAGAAGTAGAAAGTACAGGTATTTGTGTTCAACATGTGAGAAGTAGAAAGTACAGGTATTTGTGTTCAAAGTGTAAGGAGTATAAAGTACAGGTATTTGTGTTCAACATGTGAGAAGTAGAAAGTACAGGTATTTGGGTTCAACATGTAAGAAGTAGAAAGTACAGGTATTTGTGTTCAACATGTAAGAAGTAGAAAGTACAGGTATTTGTGTTCAAAGTGTAAGGAGTATAAAGTACAGGTATTTGTGTTCAACATGTAAGAAGTAGAAAGTACAGGTATTTGGGTTCAACATGTAAGAAGTAGAAAGTACAGGTATTTGTGTTCAACATGTAAGAAGTAGAAAAGTACAGGTATTTGTGTTCAACATGTAAGAAGTAGAAAGTACAGGTATTTGGGTTCAACATGTAAGAAGTAGAAAGTACAGGTATTTGAGTTCAACATGTGAGAAGTAGAAAAGTACAGGTATTTGGGTTCAACATGTAAGAAGTAGAAAGTACAGGTATTTGTGTTCAAAGTGTAAGAAGTCAAAGTAAAAAGTCGTCAGAAAATAAGTAATGGACTAAAGTACCAGAAACATGTGCTTAACAGTAACGAAGTATTTGTACTCCACCACTTCCCACCTCTGGGAAGGACATATTACGACACACACACGTAGGTTGCATTTGAAGTGACCCCAGTAAGCCAGCTTTCATCGCAGGATGTCTGAGTGCCAGTAGGTTCAGGTTCTGTGTGCTCAGGGCCTGTTTGTGTACTTTGGGCCTTGCACTCCCTCAGAGAGAGGAAATAGAAATCAACAAAATAAATGAGGAAAGCCTTAAGAGCTCATATTGATTGGAATTAATTACGAATGGCGTCACAAGCAAACATAACAAACATCGAGCAAAGACTTCATTATATAATTCAGCTGAGTGGGAGTTTCCATTATTAGGCATAATGTATGTTCATAAGTTATGGTGTGTAGTTTTTTGGAGAGAATGATTGAAATCGTATTTAATTGTAATATTTTTTGTTATGTTTTGAGTTGTTTATTCCCTGCTCCTCGATAAGACCTCCTGCCAATCTTTCTTCTGGTCAATGATGGACGAACGAGTGCCTCGTCCCCTTCTCCCTTTCCCCACCACCACATTAACACTTTTATAGTCCTGGCTTTCAGATATGTGTTTTCTTTGGTTCCGTTCCCATCTAAGTCTTGCTTGTTTAAAAGCCGCACAGCCACTCATACATTACCTGAGGAGAACATTATGTCACCATGGGACCGAGGTTCTGCTCCTGCACTTAAAAGCCCCCCCGATGACGGACAAAGACATAATCAAACGACCTCGGAGGAAAACGCGCCTGCTTCACCGTGTGCATGTGCAGCAAAGTGCAAACATACACATGGTCGATGTACGTGTGTGAGATTGATTGCCACGTTAGGACATTGTGCACGTTTGCAGCCCCGAGTGGTGGCGAGGAGCGATGGTCTGAAGGCTCAACAATCTTTGGAAAGTGGAAATGAAGACTGAATGATCAATGATGTAATATGTCACCGATGGAAAGAGAAGCAATGTCTACCTGTCGTCCCTTTGTATTGGTTCCTGTGTCTTTGTCTTATGAGGACTTTGATCAGACAGTGAATGTCCTCTCTCAAATAATCCCATTGCTTCAGGAAGTCGATGTTTCTGGTGTTTAATGAGGAACAAAAATAACACATGCAAGAGACAAGTCATAAGACGTACTTGGACAAATTATATATTTTTCAAATAATGTACCTTTTTTTTAGATTTAGTATCTGCTGTCGCGTACTGATTTGGATTGCGTGTCCTCAATGTCTCCTCATAGTTGCTTATGGCAAAGTTTTGAAAGCCAATATAATGTTAGGACTCCAGTTACCTACTATTTATCCATTTCTTAGTTACTAATATGTAGTCTTATTACAAATGACTGTAAGGAGGTTTACCTAACACTAACTCTGACTGACTAGTAGGGATGTCCCGATCACCTTTTTTTGCTCCCGATCCGATTCCGATCATTTGATTTTGACAATCTGCCGATACCGATTTTTCCCGATCCGATCTTTATGCAATGCATTAAGAGAAAAAAAAGGTAACAGATAACGGCTGGTCATCCAACGCGATGAGTTCAGCTATCTTGGCTGTTATTGTGTTGGCCTTTTCACTGTTTGGGGCAGTTTCTCTTTCCGTTTAAAAGTCTCTGAAAGTGTCGGTTGTTTCAGTGCCGCTGAGTGGCCGCTGTGTACTCGCCGTGTTGTTGTTGGTGTTTTGTTTCTCAGGTGGCGTATTAGATTGGTCGTGTTGAACGTAGCTCTGTTCTTTCCACCACACGGAACCTCTGCCTTGCAAACATTGCATCTGGCTGTTACACTGCCTTCGCTTTCAATTTCATAATACTTCCAAACTCCTGACATTTTCTCTGTCCCGACTCCCGAGTCACCAGCTGAACGTAGCCTCTCGTTAGCTTGCTGCTACTATTAGACACTGCGCCCACTCTGTTGCCAGCTTTCAGAGGAATAATCAACCAGGTCTGAAAACAAGCCCAAAGAAAGCAACACATACATGATGTTGTGTAATTTTAAACCAAAACTAAGGCCTGACTTTAAGACGTGAACATGGTCATTTTTGTTTTGTAACATTAAATTAAAAAATATATTTTATAAAAAAAAGAATTTAAAAAAAATCCCGATCCCCGATTTTTTTCTCCCGATCTCCGATTTTCAAAAAATCGGGGATCGGGAGAAAAAAATCGGGGATCGGGATTTTTTTTTCGGGACATCGCTACTGACTAGTAAAGTGAACCACTTCTCCAACCTGCGAAACCTGAGAGCTTTCTTTCTATGTGAACAATCTGTTTCAACATCTAATAGCTGCATATTTTAACTGATTTATTTTGGTAACCTTTAGTTGGACGTACATTGCATACGACACGGCTATCCCCACTGTGTGCACTAACCCAGTTGCATGTAAGGAAGGAACGAGGCAGCTCTTTAAAGGGAAAAGGCTACGAGCTCTAGATTCTGCTAAATACTACCGTCCAAAACGCTGAGCGAACAATGGCTGCGGTAGAGAAAGGATGCCAGAGGCTGAATCAGCCGACATGTCCAGTCCGACTGTCTGACCAGAGTCACATGAGCTGTTCGGGGTTTATTTTCTACAATGCCAATTAAGTGGATCAAAGTCAGCTCACCAATAGCAGCCCAACTCGTTTCTTTTTATGGACCGTGACAACATGACAGATACCGTAACCACGGACACAGAATGCATTGGCTCGGTGGTTTGAAGCTCCTCGAGAGAGCAGTGGTGCTGGGTGGTCCTGTGTGAGGTCTTAAAGGAAACGTGTTGTCTCCTCTGGTCACTGGAGCACGACTAACTGGAGGATCTGCAGCGGGGTGGGAGAAGGTAGCTTCGGAGAGTTAGACACAGTCTGGAAAGCAAGTCTTCTACAGAAACACTTCCTGCTAACGTGTTCTTGATGTATGAACATGTTTCTGTTTGCTTCTCTTAAGAACCAAGAGCTGAGGTGGATCAGATCTTTCCTTCGGAGCGGGGTGCTGGCCTTGAGACTGGACGTACTGGAAGTCCTGCAGCGTGGCATGGAGCCAGTGGCCGAGCTGCAGCGTGTGAGGAGCTGGCAGTAAGGGGAACATGTGTTCTCCTTCCAGATGTTACAGAGGTGGATCAGAGTTCCTTCACTTAAAGGGACTTTCATAACTGATACGATGAATGTTCCATCAGGATATTTAAACTGATGTGAAGCAACTTGTGCTAAGTGCACAGGTCCAACTCGAGAGTAAAGTCACGTGACTCCAGTTCTCATCCATGATGTAAGAATCCCTAAGAAGTAAACACTTGTTTGTTGATGCTAATGTTAACCATCCAATACCCATTAGCAACGTGGAGGCAGGAGACACACACACACACCACACACACCACACACACCACACCAACCCAACACACACACACACACACACACAACACACACACACCAACACACCCCAACACACACACCAACACGCACACACACACACCACACACACACACACACACAACACACACACACACACACACAACACACGCACACACCAACACACACAACCACACACACCAAACATACACACACACACACACACACACACACACACACACACACACGTATGTACACACGTGTCTCCTCGAGCCCCTGTGCTGTAACAAGAACCTCTGGCTGTCAGCGCAGCACTGTGAAAACAAATTAGACCCATGATTAATGGAAGGGAATTAGAGCCAGCTCATCCTGCTGTGAAGATGGGACACCCGGTGTAGAACAGCATGTGGCACACACACACACACACACACACACGCACACGCACACACACGCACACACACACACACCACACACACACACACACACACACACACAACACACACACACGTAGAGAAACAGCCATGCAACGTGTCCATGCAACTGCACCGTAATGCCAAATCAAAAACATGGATCAATAGTTAAGAACAATGTAAGGAAAGCACAAGAAGAGAAAAGTCAAATAAATAAAGAATGATACATGCTTATATGTATTTGGCCCCCATGGCAACACATACATTGTTTAATACTGTTAGAATCACTGTCAAGGATTCGCGGGAAAAGGTAGGACCCAAATGCAGACTACAAAAACGTAAAGGTTATAAACAAAAGCGAGCTTTATTTAAAAGCTGAAAAACAAAAAAAATGGCATGGATCAAAAACATTGATCGTCAAGGTAGCAAGAATACACAACACTGACCGTGACCAACATGGAGGGAGACAGGAAGACAAACAATGAACCGACATGCACGGGCTAATGTTGCCCGGGCAACGGCTCTTTTGCCATTTTTGCCTGACCTGCCCCTCTGGAGAGAGCAAGAGTTTTTTTTGTTCTCTATTGTGGCCGAATCAACACGATAAGCCCACAATTAGTATTATAGCGTCTCGCTGCGGGAAACACACCGTGTCCGCGCTGTCATCTGCCCCCAGTCACGTGACTTTGTTTACAATCTGACAGCTGGAAGCAAAGGAAAGCCCTCCGAGTCCAACCTCATATGGCTATGGTGATCACACCAAACGCCTGCCCTGGCTCCTGCCCGGTAGAGTATAGGGGACAAACCAGGGGACTTCACTTCCTCTTGACACCGTCGGTTACTTACGGCTTCTGTCTTTCTGTGTCTTTTACTCCGCTCCGTAACCTCCCTCACCCTCGCTCTCTTCTCTTGATCGCCCTCTCACGGAGAACACGTCACTGTCCCGCTTTATTGTAGGATGTCTGCCATGTCTCCACTTTAGCTTGACCATCTCTGTTATTAAGTTATGGAATTCTAAATAAATAAGTAATTAGATACCTCACCGTTACTACGCTCATAAAGAATGATGCGTATTGAACTGGTTTAATTAATTAGCGAGTTTAAAAAGGTAATTATAGAAGCCCTATGTTATCAGTAGCCTATGTCTGCACAGCAGTAACAACGGTACAACTACATTAAAACACAATTGTCCCCGTTGTTTCTTTAATATTTACTAACATTATAGATATTTTAATGAGATATGGACCGCAACAAAAAATGTGCCTGAATAACGAATGTAGCAGTTGGACATAAAAGTCAACTGAGTGTCACTTGCAATGACAGTGTTTTTATTTTACGAGTTTATGTTAGAATTTTCGAAGGGCCTTTTTTCCAGTTTAGAGCAATAGCCCCTCCAAATGTCTGCGCACGTCCCTGCACGGAACACAGGGGAAGACTAAATACACAGACGGGTAATCACAGGACAAGACACAGCTGGGCAGGGGAGGGAGAAACACAAGGGCAACAGGTGAACACAATCAGACAATCAGACACACCAGGGACACTAACGACAGGGAGGAGGACCAGACCAGACACCGAATGAACAGACTTACAAAACCAGACAGACGACACTAACACCGTGACATAAACCTGGGAGTGTGACAAATACAAGCTTTGGATATTTGCCAAATAGGACTTTGAGTAACAAATCATGCAATCAAGACTTAACCCAACACAATGGAAACACAGCATTAATGGGACAGAACTTCAGTCATCAGGTGTCCGTATCCCTTTATTAAATATTCACAGCATTTCTGACTTAATATACGGTCGATGTTGGCCTCTTATGGAGTACATAAAGAGCCACTTACATCACCTCTGCAAATTTGTTCTTCATTAAAAGCCGGTATTGTATCGCTAAGCTTCTCTCGCGCTCAATAGGCGTGGTGCGTCACGCTGCCTTTCAGAAATACCGTCACTAAAACAATTTCACGGTTTTCAGTAAAGCCCTACAATGATTCTAAAAGCTGTTTCAGAAGCTTTGAGACACTGACAAGTAGAACATTCAGGAATACACACGGAGTTCTGGCAAAATGACTTCACAAAGCCAGTGGAAAGTACACGACTTTATTGAAAAGAAATCCAAATAACTCCGCTGTCTGGTAACCTGCAGAACGGGCAGACGGATTGTCGTAGAGAGTCAAATATCTCAAAACCACAGATTAGTCAAACCCTAACCCAGAAGCGCCAATTAGATCAGAATTATTTTTCATTAACGTCATTAGTGAAGCGGAATAAGAGTGGAAGCCACACGTGAGGAGAATAATGCCTCCCACGTGCTCTATGGCAGCATTGGACCCCAAACGTAAAGAAGAATCATTTTCAGAACATTAGCGACTGGAAGCGATCATCACCAGAGAAAACATTGACCGTGACGTTGGATAAGTGATGGGAGAGGGTGAAAATAAATACATTGTGAACTTGAACACCGTGCCGATAAGTCTCCATCCTCTTCCTATGTGGAACCAAGCAGGAATGACCCAGCGCCGTTTCCCTCTCAACATTTACTCTGGAGCGATACTCCAATTATTTTTAATGGAGCTGAAGAAAGGATGGCGGGGAGGAGAAGGGCATACATTGCCAGCAGCACAGTGATGACCTCATACAGGAAGTTGTGGCCTTCTTCTTCTTCCCCTGAAGGTGACGGGATGTGTCGGGGCTTTGGATCTGCAGCTTGACAGACGAGGGAACTGCAGATGTCTCACCTGTCAAGAGGAGGATCGCTAACTCGCGCATGCTGACGGATGGAAGAAGGGATGCGTGCTTGAAAGGTTGCAAGCACGTGGAAGAAAGGGTGAATAAAGGTAAGGGTGAGAGGCCTCAGTCCCTCTGGTAGCTCGAGTGGATGTAACCTAACCAGCAAGAGCAGTTAATGACATTGTATATAACTATTAAGCAATTATTGAATACACAAAGCCTTTTTATGGCATCCGAGCACCGTGTACGTCGGGGACTCGAAACAGCCGAGGGATTAAACAAATAGTAATAATAAAATCATTCCAACGTCCGGTGCCAAGACCTACATTTTCGTTTTGGCAAAAGCAGTCACGCTTGTGCATAATCCGCAGCGCACCTCGGGTTTCATATGTGACTGGTTGGTCTCTTTAACAGGTAGGAGCTCTCTCAACGAGGCCACATAGCAGACCACCACTCTGCTGCTGCCTTCCTCCAGGCTCCCAGTGGAGATCAGACACGAGGCACTCAGGTGGAGGAGTCAAGCTGCCAAAAAGCTCCTAACGGCCCGTCTACACTACAGGCATCAACACATCTTGAAGCTGGGCGTGTCTGAAGCTTGGCGATTTTTTGCGAGCAACGCGACCAACAACCAATCAGGAATCTCCCGCCCCGACATACAAAACAATAGCAATGTTAGAACGAAGTAAACTGGATATAAAATCCCCAAGCAGGCGAAAACCTACCAGTTTCCCACTGTCTCTGCCACCTCCCTCCATGCCTGGTTCCTCCGGTTTGTCTTCCGTTAATAGTTCTGGTCGTAAAGAACCGGGTGATTTGCTACCGTAATTTCTCGTTTGGAATATGAGGAAATGAACTGCGGTCTGGCTCTCCCAGCTTGCACGCGGTTTGATTGGCTAGCGCTTGTACTGGCGGGATTTGCATAAACGGGATTTGATTGGCTGATGCCAGCTTCGAAAGCATCGGGAGCATCAAAAGTTGAACATTGCTCCACTTTGATGCTCACGATGCTTGCAAAGCCATGCTCCGCGCCCCACAATGCAGTTCGGCGAAGATTCAAAATCTTCTACGTCACCCCATTCAAGTGAATGGGCGAAGCGTTGAAAGCATTTTTCGATGCCTGTAGTGTAGACGGGCCGTAAGACCGGGGAAGGGTGTTGAAACGTCGTATGGAGATAGAGCAAGGAGGGCAAGTATTTTAGAGATGAATAAGATCACACAAAGTGATGACAATAGCATTTCACAGTGTGTGTGGGAGATCCACAACATCAAGTGTAATCACCGTAACCAAGGACAACAATAAGATATTTGAGCTTTGGATGGCAATACGGTCTATTCTCTTCCAGCTTTATATCAATTTTACCAACATATTCTCATGTCAGATTAATCGTCGTCCTCTCCTGGGTATTTTAAAATACTATTGTCTTACCCCTTCTTAAGCTATATACATCTTTGATTAAGTTCTGACGACGATTGAAAGTGAAGTGAAGTCTGACTGTGACATTTGAAAGGATAAAGCAACATGCAGGCGAGGTAGACGTTGGTGGTTAAACAACCTGGACTTGGAAAGAGGATGTTTCTCTAGCGTTAACAGCAAACATTTGCGTTGAATTCTCTTCTCGATGTTTCACACGTTGCATTGATGGGTTGAGTCTTGGGAAGCATTTTTGTTTTGGGTCAGATAATCTGCTTTAAAAGAAGGTGAGAAGTTATCTTCCAAATGGCACTAAAGGTTATGGTCATTCCCTACAAGCCTAATTTCAACAAGTGTGTCCCATTGGGCAGCAGTCGAGCAGTCCATAGGGATTTCGCTAGGGAACCAGGGTTGCTGGTTCAAATCCCACAACGTACCAAGAGGTCACTTGGATGCAGAGAGAAATGCAGGAATTAATTTGCTTCCTCCACCGAACATCTGAGTTTCAGGATTATTATTAGCGCTAACATCCAGAAGGCTTACGTTGATATATTACGGGGAAAGTCAGAAAGCTCTTTCAGAGTCGATGCCGTTTCATAACACCATAATGGCCTTGAGGCAGTTATTTTCTATCATGATGGTTTCTGTCAGAGCTTCAGGACAGCACCACATCACCGTGTGTTCATAAAAACCTCTGGAGTATCTTCACCACATTACACAACACCTCCGCGTCTAATTCTAGCTCTTCGCCAAAGCTGCGACCATAAATCATTTTATTTGGATAAATATTGGACTATTTGCTCTCTGGAGCGTTTCCGAATGTTTACCATGTGCCTGAATTAGTAAGCGAGTTTGCGTTGGTATAATCATCAGCTTTTCTTTCCAGAGGAACAAAGTGTCAGCAAAGATGCGGAGCCGAGGCTGGGACTTCCGCAGATATCCGTACTCCCTCGTCCGGAGCACCGTGGGAGCTTGCTGAAAGACGCCTCTGTCTAATCAGGAGGGAATATTCCGGAGCACTTACTGTTCATATTTCATCCGCAAGCGACCCACAAAAAGGGATGTTTTAGTCAGAGGAAACCCCTCACTCTGATCCTCGTCTCCACTGATTTATGAGGACATTTTGATTTGAATAATTGCTTTGTCAAATAATAAAGCATAAAGTTCAAGTTAATGCTTATTCTTTTAATGCTACTCATAATATACTGGGCTCAATAGTTAAGTCTGATAATAACACGTGGGATGTAAGTGGGTGTAAAATCACCAGAGGATCATGATTCCTCGAAGCTGAACTTCATATCGTGTCAGCCCTGTATATTATTTCGACTGCATATTTCACGCTTTTCTGAGCCGGTTTTACAGTTTAACACTGATTGTGTTTTTTTTAAATGCTCCCCAAATATGAGTGGTGTACTTTCCAGGTCATGTATATTATCCTGAATGCCTCGTGTGTTCCATTAAAAAAGAGCCACATTCATCAGAGAAGAAATAACATATAATTCAAGTCCCTTTTTCCATTATTTACAGAAAGAAATCAAGAGTTATTCTGCGGAACAAGGTGCACCATACATGTCAGAAGAAATACAGGAAAAGGCGACTAAAAATAACTGCAATACCAAATCATAATATTTTCTCAGGGTACCGTACTTGGCCCGTACGCGTGTCTGGCCGACACAAGGAAAATAGACAAGGATGATTTTTAGAAGTATTTTCTTTAGACCTCACTCAATTTCCTGAAGAAATACTGTATCGAGTAAACGGAGGTGGTAACCGAGTACGAGAGAGGAGCAGGAGGTCAGAGCGGGGGTGGGAGGTAGACTAGGAGAAGCAGAAAAAGCTGATGGAGACAAAAGCCAGGTTTCCATCCAAATGTAAGGGGCGCGTTTGTGAGAAAGTCAGCAAATTAAAATGCAAATTCAGCACAAATAGGCCACCGTTTAAACATGTACTATTGGTAAACATTGTGGGCAACTGGAAAACTATTTTGTAAAATAAGTGGGGAAATAAATTCTACTTCAGAGTTCTACTATTTTAACCATGTATGACACTTCACCTGTTACACTGCACACAATGTAAGGACACAAATGTAATATTGGTAACACTTGTGAGCAACTGGAAAAAAGGAATGAAACTCAGATTCAAACACATTTCTTTAATTTTCAAACCATTTATGACACCATGTGTTACACTGCACCAAACATACAAATGTAACAATGTAGTTGTACTGTACATACTTCTAGCTATTAGGGTTGCCAGAAACTGACCATGATCAAAATCGACTATTCGGCAGCCCTGGCGAATAATAATCGATTATTCGACCGACCCCCCCCCCCTGCTCCTGCACGCAGGCTTCCTCCAAGTTTACAGTAAAACAAACTGGTGGTGTGACCAATGACAATTTACAATTATTAATACTATTACTATTATTAGCATATATATATTATATATATTTTGGTTGAAAATAAGCCAGAAAAAAAAAAAAAAAAAAATACATAATAAAAAAAAAAAAATATATAAATAAAATCGATTTTTAAAAATAATATTCGATTATGGAGACTGTAGCGAATATTCGAATAATCGAATAATCGCTGGCATCCCTACTAGCTATGTTGTTCTGTTCCCTTAAGGGTGCAAGACTTACATATTGCAAAGAATAAGGGGCTTCAAGTCAATAACATGTGGCGTTTGGGTTTAGAGGAGTTTGCTGATGAGAAGTTGTAACTGTTGACGAATAAACATGTGGATATAAGGACATTTTAATGCTTTTAGGTGGTTATGTACCCTAACCACAGCCCAACAAGTATGATATCTAAAGAAGATTTATTGGTTGATGAATATGTTTTTTTTATAATGTACTACTAGCTGAAAACCAGCTCTAGGTGCAACTAGCCCCTGATCGGATAATGCCCGTCAGTGGCGTGGACTCCCCACCGTTATATTACGTTCTTTTTGTGCAATGGGGCATTAGACAACTTGTTTTAACTACAGCACATATTTAAACCGTCGCCCAGGCCAACAGCAGACCCCGAAGCTATCCGCCATGTTTATAAAACAGCACGTACCTGGCGGGCAGCGCGGCCATTCATCCCGACAACTCAGCCGGGACAAGACTGATGGAGTGCTGACAGCGTGGATGGATGGGCGCGGAGGAAGGAAGGAAAGAAAGACGGAAAGGCTGGCACTGCCAAACGAGTGGAGGAGAGAGAGAAGGGGGGGAAGGGTGTGTGAACTGGCAGCCGGCGGACACACGGAAAGTGCGATGTGGGGTTTGTGCAAGGTGTGTAGGGTCAGTAAGGAGAGTATAATGGGGTGTAGGTTTGATGGTGATGGTTGTCCCTCGCTCCAATGATAACTTGTGGTTTTCGAAGTGTTCCTCCGAGCCACAAAGAGGCCTAAGAAATGGCCGACACTCTGCAAAGTGGTGGACTGTTCCATCACATCGGGACCCTCGCTCTTCTAGAAGGAAAGGTCTCTAAATACCATATACCACCCAGTTTACTCTGGCACGGCTCTGTCAACCAAGACTTTGATATGCATAGTTTTAACATTGGAAATGGAGCAGATGATGGACGAGGACGGAAAGCTACCTGCTGGTAAAAGGAACGCCGGGCTCGTGGAAGACGGGCATTGCCCTTCGTTTGTGACTCCTTATACCAAAGGATTGAGAATCCAAACGTAGACTTTAGTTCTGTTTCGGCCACTTTTCAGGTCTGGTTTGATCCCAGGCTTGATTTATGCTTGAAACGAGCCAGAACGCAACATGAAAACCACAGATCACAAACACTACTGTAGGGGGACAGAATGGGTTCTGTTCAGGTCCGGTGTGAGCCGGTCACGCCTGAGGAGGAAGGTAATACTCCGCCCGTCTCCGTCTCAAAGCATGTAGGAGACATTAATGGAATTTAGTCTGCAAACTGTGCTTCCACTTGCTTTCTGACGTCCTATGTTTGGATTACAGATTTGAAGGGTAAGTTATTTTAGTCTGAACCCGTTTAACTTACTCCAAAAAAACATTGATAGCGTCTTTTCTCTTTTTCCTGTGCCTTCAAAATGGAAAGAAGAAACTGACATTGTTTAAAGGATCCTGGAAATAATTAGTCTCTTTTATTGATCTCAATGTTCACGATTTTGTTCATCTGTTTAGTTAGGGTTAGGGGTTAGGAGTTAGGGGTTAGGGGTTAGGGTTAGGGGGTAGATCTGATCTGCTGTGCTCTGACTTCACGTATCCCTTTAAAGGTCAAGGTCGACCCTCTCTTTGTCGAACTCTATCTGGAACATTGATCCTTGTCTAACACCTTCAACTTCCTGTCTGAACTAGCCCCTCAGTATCACCTCCATCTCCTCCTTTCTCTCCCCCTCCCCTGTTTTCCTCCCTCCCCCACCTTCCCCTCCCACAATCTCTGACCTAATCCATCCTAAGTGTTTACAGACGTCCATTTCTCAAAAGGGGTCAGCTGGTCTTTCTCAAACGAACCCGTCTGAAACAGATGACTGGCAGTGTGCTAGCACTTGGATTTAGGGAAGCATGCTCAGGGTAGGCTTTGGAAGACTTTGCTTGTAAAATAATCAAGAAGAAAGTGCAGAAAATCATTTTGCAGCAGCAATATCCTGATTTATTATATTAGTGTGCAAGTTTAGTATGTAAGCATGCTAACATTTTCCAATTAGCACAACAGAGTACAGATGACGATGTATTTAGTAAATCCCAATAGTCTTTTGCCGGTATTTGATTAAACCTGAATGTCCAACATGTATGACATTGATTCAACGTCCCAGTAGAGACTGTCACTACCCGATCTGCACCCCTGCCCGATCTGCACTGCTCATGTGCGAGACGGTCCGCCATATTGGACAACTCCATACGGCAGCTCTAATGGGACATTTGAGGTCGAGGCGGCTGCCCGATTTGCATCGTGCATGCGCGCGTCATAAACGTCTCAAATATCTATACAAAAATATTTTGTTATTTTATTTAATTTGAAATAAAATGAAGGACATTCACAGTTAATGTGATTAGATATACATTATGAATGCCATACATTTTGCATACGTTAACAGTCAATATTTCTTCAGTATGTATGATAGCCGTCTAACAGAAGTGAAATCCTTTTCTCACTTATTCTGACTGTAACCCAATAAAAGGAGTTGTTAAATAATAGTGGAGGTCACGTTGTAATAACAATAACTCGTCTTTCTCGTTCAGATTAATGTTGTCGGGTTGTTTGAGTGTTCTTTTTCCGCTTTGCCAAACGCCACTGCGTCAAATGTCCCATTAGAGTTGCCGTATGTAGTTGTCAAATATGGTGGACCATCTCGCACATGCGCACTGCAGATCGGGCAGGGGTGCAGATCGGGTAGGGGTGCAGATCGGGTAGGGGTGCAGATCGGGCAGGGGTGCAGATCGGGTAGGGGTGCAGATCGGGTAGGGGTGCAGATCGGGCAGGGGTGCAGATCGGGTAGGGGTGCAGATCGGGCAGGGGGTGCAGATCGGGTAGGGTGCAGATCGGGCAGGGGTGCAGATCGGGCAGGGGTGCAGATCGGGTAGGGGTGCAGATCGGGCAGGGGTGCAGATCGGGTAGGGGTGCAGATCGGCAGGGGTGCAGATCGGGCAGGGGTGCAGATCGGGCAGGGGTGCAGATCGGGCAGGGGTGCAGATCGGGTAGTGACAGAGACAAGGGAAGGGTGAATGGAGAACTAAAGTCACCAAGGTTCAATGGAGACTGTAGATGTCAAAATGAACCTTAAATCGTTGTTAGGTTCATCCGATGTTGATCACGAATCGCTGTACAACAGTCGATGTTAATAGATTCATTATGAGATAGATACGTTTCAACCAAAGTGATATGCAACAAGCATTGCTAAAATAAACACAAGTGGAGTGAACATGTAACTGGGAGATAGCAACCGTCCATCAAAGGGGTTTCACAAAGGCAGTCGGTGTCAACACGTATTAGGAGTTCCTCCTCGCTCATTGGTAGAAGGAGGTAAGACAAACCAAAATGTGGAGCCCTACAATCTGAAATAGCATCAGAGTTATGAGTATAATGTGGCTCACATCACGATGCCTGCCTTACTAAGTTATTGAAACAAAAATATTGAAACACCGTGACACGAGAGGTCAAAGGCCAACAGGCTGAGGAGTGAGATATGTGAGGATCACACAAGCAAACAAGGAACGAAAGGTGAGTACGGTCGGTTTAGGGAGAGTGGGAAGTGGAAGGGGTTGTAATAAAGTGTGTGTGTGTGTGTGTGTGTGTGTGTGTGTGTGTGTGTGTGTGTGTGTGTGTGTGTGTGTGTGTGTGTGTGTGTGCGTGTGTGTGTTGTGTGTGTGTGTGTGTGTGTGTGTGCTCAGCTCGTGGAAGCCGTATGTTTTTCTGTCTGATCTGCAGATTACTGCCGGGGCAGCGAGGAGGGGGGAAGCGTTGTCGGGGGGATGGGTCAGGATTAAAAGGACAAGTGTGGAATCTGAGGGTCAAGGCTGAGATTTAGGTCGCTGCCATTGAACGTACATCACAGCGTTGGCTTTACAGCCTGTGGGGGCTCTCTCCGTGTCTGTGTGTGCCTGACAGAGAGAGAGGGGGACACGGACATGTTGAAGTATTGTGGGAAGCGGAGTTGAGTTTTCATGCTCTGCCTAGGAACACAAACGATGCTTGATTGCCTCTCATTTGAACCGAAACCTCGGACACACACATGCACAAACAGACCTGTGGAGATGTGAGCTCATGACGAAAAAAAACTCCCACACAGTCAAATCTTAGCGTGTAAACCATGCCTTACACAAAGCCCAGAACTCGTCTTTATTTATTTATAGAACGAGAATTATGTCTGAGAAACTCTACGATAACTCACCCAGACTCTTCTTATCTACAATATGTGTCTTTCACGTGTCCCATCAGACTCTTTCTCTTCACCTCGCCGTCCTTCTATCTCCAGGTTGAGATCATTAAACTCCACTTAACTGGCATTAATCAGCTGGTGTCCTCTTAGCCGTTGTGTGCTAACGTCCCAGACCTCCTAAACACTCTTTCCAGGTTATAACTCCTGCCCGCCAGCAGGGTAATTTATGAGTTGTAATTATGGAGGTGTCAAAGAAACAGAAACAGTCCTGCTAGATAAATGAGTGACGTGGCCACTTCCTGTTACTTGCCCTCTTGACCTTGTTGGTTGACCCCTGTTCTCTTAATTAAAGGGTACCATGTGACAGCAGACCAACAAGCATCAGGTGGACCTTCCAAAGCACTTAAAACACTTTTATTTATTTTTAAAGTGTGTTGAAAATCCTTGCTTAGCATTTGTATTGTACAATGCCTTGTATTTTTAAGCTGCTGCAACACAAACATTCCCCAAATTGGGATCAATAAAGTACTTCTTATCTTATCTTAAACAACGTATTACTTACACACTATTGTGATGCATTACATGGATCACCAACAAAGTATTTGCAAGTAAAACATTAATAACAAGAGTAGCATGTTTCCAAACATCTTAATGAATGTCCCTATCGGCCCCATGTTCTGGCAGTGGCGAACCGTGTCTATCACAACTGGACCTTCTGTAGACACACACCCCCCCCCCCCCCTCATCTAGGTCCTCTGTCTCGAGCCGGTTAACTAGCGGGCCTTCTAGAACACCCTGGAACCGAGGGGAACTCTGAAAGAACACGCCCATTGGCTACAAATCAATATCTGATTGGTTGATCAAACTGTCAGTCCAAACGTACATTCTCATTCAGTGCAACGGCCAGGGCCTTCGATCAAGGATGTAGAATACCTGGTTGAAGGATATTCTACCCAGAGACCCAGAACAAGATCTGATTGGTTGCTTTCTTTTCTAACACAAACCACTGAAATGCGTAGTGCATGGTTCGAGAAGGACAAACAAATCAACGTAACACTGTAATATTACAGATCAACAACACAATTCTCATTTATTCATTTTATTTATATAATTAAATCGATGTTTTGTTTTATTTATCTGAGTGTCCAGGGTATTCTCTGAGTACCTTGAAGGCCCTGACGGTTCGCCACTGTGTCTTGGAATATACATGGACTATATTTCAAATATGTTTGTATGTGTCCACTCTGCTGTGGAAAATGGGTATTAGCCATTCAAACCTGTCTCCTTTGTATCTCTCTGACTTTGCTTTCTCAGTGAGCGAAGCCCCATGAGCCCCAAAGCAGCATCCTCCCTGGGGCCGCTGATGCACTCGATCCCAAACCAGCTCTGAAGGAAGGAAGGCGCTGAAGAGGAACGGCCAGGTTGATACATAACACCCAATTAGCTAATGTGAAGCACGCTCTTACAGCTGTCTTGACTCCAAACCGGAGCTCAAATATACTCAATGTATCCGCGTAGCAACATGTGCAGAGTGATTTAACTGTGGGCATGTTGTTGTCGTCTTTGCATCTGCATACACTAATACCAAATGGTGTGCAAAGAAATGTGTTCGCTCTTAGCATGTGAGTACTTATCAAGGCCTTTTATTTTGGAGGTTCCCCTCTTGGGAATCTGGGCAGGACCGTTTAGCAACTGATTTACAGGTGGAGCATGACAAGCAAGAAAGCATGCTGCAAGGTGAGATCTGTGTAAATAGGACTCGCACGTTTGCAATAATGTCCATTCTAAGGACCTTGGCTTGCTCTGAACTTGATTGCTACAAACCACCTAGAAGCCTAGTATTTACCTTTCCACAAGTCAACCAACACATCCTGAGTTTGAGTCATGCTGAGGACCTTTGTTCCACGTTTTTTCTCATGTTGCGTCCCCCTCATTTCCTGTGAGCAACTGTCAATAAGACAGAAATGCAATCGATCAAAAGAAGCCAAAATCCTCGAATGTTAGCGAAACACACATTCAGGACAACAGGGTCTCTCTAAGCCAGTGCTTCTCAAAGTGTGGTCCGCGGACCACTGGTGGTCCGTGAGCGCCCCCTAGTGGTCCGTGAGTATATTGGTAACATTTCACATTTTAAATACATTTTTATTTAATTTAAAGTTAATTTAAGTTTTCCGCACTCTCGCGGGAATATCTCCGCAATGGAGCGAGGTTAAGTTTCACTTTCGATTGCATGATATAGCCCAGCGCAACACCTTCGTCACACATGTTGCCACCTGTTTGTACCATTTTCAGGCGATTTGTAATCTGTTCTAGAAAAACGATGTGTGTTTGGATATTTGTGGAGTTAGGTGGTCCGCGAGTGTTTTTTTATTGGTTAAGTCCTTGGTATGAAAAAGTTTGAGAAACACTGCTCTAAGCCAGTTACAAACCATATTCCTTATTCCTAATGCTGCATGTATTTGCTGTCTTATGTTGTGATGTGTTTTTGTTTTGATGGCACCCTTGAAAGGGAGAAGCATTTATTATCATGTATAATGACATTAAACTATTCTATTCTATTCTATTCTATTGACACTCAATCCTCTATTTAAAGTTGCACATAATAAAATACTGGTTGATAGAGAACAAGCACGATGTCCCTGAGAGAAGAACAGATGCCGTATAAAAATGAACTTGCTCAACGTCTCTCTCGCTACCTGTCATGACCCTGCAGTCGTCTGCTCCGAGCCGTCTCACGGACCATCGCTTCGCCCTCATTGTTTTTCTTTCTGTCTGTGGTGGGACGACACGCTGCTCGAGGGGAGGCGAGAGCTTCATCACTGTTTACCTTCTCCGTGATTGGACGATACTAAATCTGTGTGTGGGCCGGACCCCCGCTGAGAACTACTGTCAGCGGTGTGAACAACAGCAGGATTGCCCCCCGCCGTGCGGACATTATCTGGGTGACTTGCTAACTAGAATTTGTCACGAATGAGCCGTAAAAAGCCCTGCTGATTGGTAGATACTTGTATCCTCAACACCGTGAGGGAATGCAGATGTTACTCGAGCCGTTGTCTTCATTTTGGCTGAGAATCTTTCGTTTTTTCCGTCTCATCTGAAGTGAACATCACTCCGATTCTTTCTGCCCCGCACTGGCTCCCTGTCCATCTCAGAACCCAATTCAAAGTATAGGTCTGCACATATAGAGCTGTCCATGGCCAAGCCTACATCAAGGACCTGATCCACCCTCACATCACAACCCGGGCCCTGAGGTCCTCTGAGCAAGGCCTCCTAAGGGTGCCCCGAACCAGGCTAAAGACTAAGGGGGACCGTGCCTTTGAGGCGGTGGCCCCAAGGCTTTGGAACAAACTCCCCCGAATAATAAAAACTTCGGCCTCAATAGAGATTTTTAAGGGGCAGTTAAAGACCCACCTGTTCCGACGGGCCTTTGGGTCGTCGGGGGAGGTGAGTTAGTAGCTGTCTTTTATTGGTGTTTTATCCTATGTATTACCTGCTGTTGTTTTATGCCTTTTATTCTACGTGTTATAGTTGTACTTTGAATTGTGTCCTGTGTACTGTACTGTAAAGCACTTTGTACATCCGTGTTGAGAAGGGTGCTATATAAATAAAGTTTTACTTACTTACTAATACAGCATTGTCTTCTGCTAAAACTCGATCAGGAGTTTCTCCAGACTAAGAAACGGATCATTCCCAATGAACACAAACCATCACAAGTAGACTTTGGGTTTGTCTACTCCTCTTGACAATTGTTTTGAAACTTGCTTCGACCCATTTGATGCACCTGGTATACCAAGAGGATCCTCAAAGTCTGTTTCTGTTACATCCCGTTAACCTTGTCCACTGATGTGAGCAATATTAGGTGTTAGGTGTTAGAGTCAGTAGTCTCTGTGGAGTTGGTATCTCTCTGTCAACATTAGATGGAACCATAGCAACGGATTTGTGAAGGAAGGCAAAGTGAAGTTGTGAAATTACCTTATCGGTTATTTCCTCCCCCGATAGGATGGAAATAAAATGTTCTGATAATTATATATTTGGAGCAAGAAGAGAAGAAGAAAGGCACCCCGACATAACTATTCGACGTTATAATGGTCCCGGTTTCGACCACTCTATTCTTTGTATTTCTCTTCCCTGTCACGTGATGAATAATACAAATGGATTTCCTACAATGAAATGGGATTCCCAGAAATAACCGTCACCTCTAATCTCCAGAGAGAAATCAACATCATTAATATTTAACGGTGAAATCCAACACTAATATCTTGCATCTGGACAATTACAATGTATATTAACAGCAAATCGAAACAATACAAAACACTACTAAACACATGTAAACCCTAAGGCATGTCTTCATACTTGCTGACCAGTGAAAAAAGCGTTTTCTTCTCTGTAATTTTGACATTTCACAACATTGATCATCGTGGCGTTGGACACATTTAGTTTATTTTGAGTTTGGAAGACGGGTCGTCACTCTGACCTTCTGACACAGAACGTGTTCAGGATACCAAGAACAACTCATTACAGGTTCCTAAAGTAAACCATCCTCCTTTCAATGCATGTTCCCACCGCACCAGACCCTCGTCACGACCAGATGGCGGTCCTCCGTGTTCGCTAATGACCCTGGATATGGATCGCCATTATAAAACACAGAAAAATGTTTACTGTCAAACGATGACATCACAAGACTTAACGTCTGAACAAATATACAGGTGCCACCCCCCCCCCTCACCCCCCCCCACCCCTTCGCTCTCTCCACCTTTTTTTTCAAGTCCACATTGCTTTGATAAAAACAACCCGAAATGCCAGCGTCCCGTGTTCACATTTGCTCTGTTTCATTTATTTTGTCGGCTGAACACATAAACTTTTACTTAGCTGTGTGTTATTAGAGTGTAAGCCGTTTTCCATAGAGGAGGTTGGGGATGGTGTGTGTGTGTGTGTATGTGTGTGAGAGTATTTCTTGACCTGAGTTTTACTTTCTCTGTTCTGACACTGATTAAAACCCGCTATCCAGACTCTTGTTTTGAAAGGCATTACATAAAGCATTCGATAAATCCAATAAATCATTAGCATGTTAATCTGGATACACAATGTATGACTGAAATATACACAAACATGCTCAGAAGACTGACAGCCTAAACTCTCATTTCTATTGTCCACAAGCAGTCAGACGATCGTGTTAGCAGTGTGTTATGTCAATGTTAGCTTACATCACAGACATCTCTTCTCCGCCCAGACTTTTAATGGAAGAAATGGAAATATAAATATCTTCTATGTAGCTGAATAAGTGTTCATAGTCTTCATCTGCTCAAGACATTTTAAGAGGCCTTTGTTCACAGGAATAGAACATGGTATGCATGGTATGCTACCCTTGCACAGTAATAGCTTAGCCTAGCACAGTAATAGCTTAGCCTAGCACAGTAATAGCTTAGCCTAGCACAGTAATAGCTTAGCCTAGCACAGTAATAGCTTAGCCTAGCACAGTAATAGCTTAGCCTAGCCATCTTTCTTGCTAAAAAACAAAACCTTTGAACAGAATATTACGTTTAGTTTTTTTTGTTACAGGAGACTTATACCTAATATCTGACAAACTAGGTTAGCTCTTTTCTCAGGCGTCAGCTACGCTAACTTTGGCCAAAACTATCTTGACTCTACCGGCCCGTCGACACAGCGGCGTGCGTTGACGCTTGCCGGCGGGCGTGTCTGACACTCGACCAACAACCAATCACATGAATCTCCCGCCCCAGACACACAAGCAGCGGTTTGATTGGCTAGAGCTTGTACTGGCATATGATTCGATTGGCTGACGCCTCCGTCGAGGCGTCAAAAGTTGAACATTGCTCAACTTTTGAAGCGAGCAACGCCAGCTACGCTCCACGTCGCTTCCCACAAGGCAGTTCGGCTAAAAGTGACGTCACCCCATTCAAAGTGAATGGGCAGAAGCGTTGGAAGCTTCAACGCACGCCGCTGTGTGGACGGGCGTGACGCTTTGTCTGAATGTGGATACATCCGTTAGTATATTTCTATGTAGTATTATTTACTTGCATAATACTTGAATAACGACAGCGTAGTGTAATCTCAAACTGAACCGAGTTCTTTTGCAAATACCACAAATGAAGAAAACAACTTTGTCTTCTTTTTCGTATTTTAAAAGACACAATGCAGCAGGAGGGAGCCAAGATAGAAAGCAACTTTTAATTTGTATTGTACCTTTATTTCACCAGGATACTGTAGGTCTCATTGAGATTAAACATCTCTTTGTCAAGAGAGTCCTGGCCCAAGAATGGTAACAGCACAGTTTCAGACAGTTTTACAGTTACAGACAATCACAACACAGTCTACACCAAGTTTAGCCAAAGCATGTAGACACAGCGGCCTGCTTCAAGGTCAGTTAAAGTGGCTTTGAGTGTTTCTAAAGCTCTCTGAGTTTCAGCTCGGTTTGAAGCAGGTTCCAAGCTTGAGGGGCAGCGTAACTGAACGCCCTTTTCCCCAGTTCAGTTCGGACCTTTGGTTCAGTTAAAAGGAACAAGTTCTCGGAGCGAAGCCGATAGGATCCTGTGCATTTTCTATTTATGTCCATCCTTAGATAAGGGGGAAGAGCACCAAGAATAGCCTTATATATAAGGATGTGCCATCTTCATTGTCAACTTTTCATGCAGTGACGCTTTTAGACAAGTCAAGTCATAGATTAATTTACATTCTGTACATGTAATATACTGTATGTCAACAATACTTTTGCATATATTAGCAAATATGATTATTTTTGTCTTAATTTTACTTAACTTCTGC
Source organism: Chaenocephalus aceratus (assembly GCA_023974075.1). Classification (NCBI taxonomy): domain Eukaryota; kingdom Metazoa; phylum Chordata; class Actinopteri; order Perciformes; family Channichthyidae; genus Chaenocephalus; species Chaenocephalus aceratus. The sequence continues at coordinate 151,875 of JAMFTG010000258.1, read as the reverse complement.
ATTAATCATGGGACAAAATCTCCGCTCTTACCGCATACAAATGTTGATCAATTATCAGGTAATAACTTTGAGTTAACTTATAGATTTTAATGTTGCCTTTAATATAAAAATCATACTTTTGCCCCTGTGGGCTAAGAGCAGTCGACAAACTCACAACATCTAAAATGGCTCCGACTGTGTACATAATCTTTTCTGCTGAGGTTTCATTTTCCTCTGAATCTCATTGCTGTCACACCCGCTTCTCAAACAAGACTGACATCCTCCCTCGTTAGACATTCAGCAGCCACACGGTAACCTGAGCCGCACGCACACACAGCACACGCACACGCACACACGCACGCACGCACGCATGCACCACACACCATACACACGTATATTCACTCAGGGTTACCCACAGTCCTATCACAGCCTGTCTACATCTTGTATTTGGTGTCTACGCGCTCTGTGTCTATGTGCAGACAAAGCCCCCGTGCACCCATGCTCCTCAGCTGGAATCTAAACCCCCCCTCCCCATTGGAAACACATGTGGAAGTCTGACAAAAAGCCAGCATGTTCCCTGTGCCCATGTATGTCAGCAGTCAGTCAGTCTGCATGCTGTCAGTCCTCTACAGCGGCTTTTACAACGTGTGCCGGAGAAGCGTGGCCTGTCTGCTGCTGTGTTTCCTCTGGGTGTCCACACTTATTTCTCCAAGGGCCACATACAGTAACGTATAAGAAGGGCTGGGCCAGGTTGGGAGGTTTATTGCCTCATAACTTCAGTTAGCAAAATCAATCAAATGCAGGTAAATTATTCTTGATACTTCAAAAGGCTTTTAAAAAAAAACAGCCAGGCTCCAGAGGGGTTCACTCATTTGGTTGGCAGCTCATTCCAGAAGCTTCAGATTGCTTATTATACGAGGAAATATCAAGGGTATATTTCAAGGCTCTTATGTCAATGTGTTATTGGGCTTTTTTCTTATCAACTTAGATTTGTTAGAAATTGTTTTAAACTTTAATTGACTGAATTTATTTAACCTGTTTTTTTTCACAAAGCTGTGTCTCACACACAAGTCTCACAAGAAGCGTCTTACCCTTATTACATATCGGATCTGCACAAACAAAATATCGATTAGCGAGCTGAGATTCCACAGATTATAGGGGTATAAGTATCATCACTGAGCGATCAGAACTCGCGACAGGGGAAGCAAACACAGACATCACAACACGGAGCTTTACGGAGCAAAAACGGGACACAATTACCTATGCTGTTGTTCTCATCAAAAGTCGTGTTCAATGGCATTAAAACGATAAGAACGCTGCTGAAGGTTAATCCAATAGTTAATCCAATGTGTCTGAAATGATTACTGATAATCCATCTTCATATTTATGGCAAAAACTGAGTTTTCATAGCTATTATGATAGCAACGAGACTGTATGACAGCTTCCGGTTTTGTTCATTCTGGCTGTGCATCACTCTATTCACCAATGGGTTATGTTTAAGTAAGTAAGTAAGTACAACTTTATTTATATAGCAGCCTTCTCAACACGGATGTACAAAGTGCTTTACAGGACACAATTCAAAGTACAACTATAAAATGCAGAATAAAAGGCATAAAACAGCAGCAGGTAATACATAGGATAAAACACCAATAAAAGACAGCTACTAACTCTACCTCCCCCGACGACCCAAAGGCCTGTCGGAACAGGTGTGTCTTTAACTGCCCCTTAAAAATCTCTATTGAGGCCGAGGTTTTTATTATCTGGTTTAGATGGATTTTAGGAACTCCCCCTCGATTCTATTGGCTCTAACGGTTAAAAAGAGATGTCAATCATCACAATCGACCGAGGGGGGCCAGAGATATGGAAAATCCACCCAAATGACCCCAGAAATGGTTTATTTTTTCTAAACCTCTCTAAAAAGGTCAAAGTCACTTGTTTTGCATCAATCTTGATACAGGGTACTTATTATATGTTATAGTTTGGATTCCTAAAGCTTTTAGTCTACTATACCATCATTCAAGGGTGGTTTTCACGATAAGTAATGGGTTTTTTTTTTGGGCGGACACTATCATTTAACATTTTTACTATGTTCAATCTGAATTTACTTTAAAATAAAAAAATCTATATCAATTCTGACTCCTCTACATCCAACTCACAGGTTTATCATTACTTTGAGAAAAAAGATTATTAATGTATCCCTTTTAGAAGAGAAGATATGGTCATTTGTTCTGGGAATGTCATTTTCAAGCCTGAAACCTGAAAAACTAAAATGGCCCCCGGTCCGTAGTTTGGACACCCCTGCTCTTGAGGGAGCCTGGTGATTTCTCAATGACATTCAACATCGCCAAATCAATGTGTCATATAAAGGTGTTTAAAATATTGTATAAATGAATGATTTATACATGTTGTCAGGGTTGAGTGAAGCAGGCAGGACCCAAATGCAGATTTCAAAGAAAAATACCTTTATTCCAAGGCCAAAGCGTCAACAACATGAACACTACCCCGTGACACAGTCAAAGACAAACAAGGAACCAACAATGACAGAGAGAAAAACCAGAACTTAAATACACACAAGACTAATCAAACAAACAAGAGACAGGTGAGGAGGGTGGAGAAAACACAGGGGCACCAGGTGAACACAATCGGGTAATCAGGTAGGAGGGAAAACAGACAGAACGCAACAGGCAAGACGGGGGGAACACTTTCAAAATAAAACATGAAACCAAAGACAGAAAAAGACAAAACACAACACAGACAGATCGTGACACATGTGTATGGCCACACATGTGTATGGTTTGATGGAAGCCATGATAATAGAGTAACATGTGACTCGATCAGCAATCTTTTAAAAAGTGCTGATTCATCATCATCCAATGAAGTATGTAGCTTTAGCCGAGAACATGCTAATGCTAGCTAGTCAGAATTTATCCGAAAGCTTCTTGATTTTCACTGTTCTGTTTACGATAAATGCCATTTTGTTTTTGATGTTTGTCATTTCATTTAATAAAGAGTTGTGGTATAGGGGGAAATACATCTTCTAGAGCAGTGCTTCTCAAAGTGTGGTCCGCGGACCACTGGTGGTCCGTGAGTGCCCCCTAGTGGTCCATGAGTATATTGGTAACATTTCACATTTGAAATAAATAAATACATTTAAGTTTTCCGCACTCTCGCGGGAATATCTCCGCAATGGAGCAAGCTTACGTTTCACTTTCGATTGCATGAGATATCCCAGTGCAACACCTTCGTCACACATGTTGCCACCTGTTTGTACCATTTCCAGGCGATTTGTAATCTGTTATAGAAAAACCATGTGTTTTTTTTATATTTGTGGAGTTAGGTGGTCCGCGAGTGTTCTTTTATTGGTTAAGTGGTCCTTGGTATGAAAAAGTTTGAGAAACACTGATCTAGAGCAAATAGGCTAGGCTTGCTAACAAAATTGCTAACTGCAAAGCTTATTAGCTAACAGAAATCTTGCATTAAAAAAAAGTGAACTTAACTTTCTATTTTGCTATTTTATTATGTTCTGGTTTTTGTCAATATAGTGTTTTGCTCTAACTAGCATGTATTCCATAATGACAGAATCTAGATTTATGTTAAACGTTTTTGATTTCATGAATACTTTTCACGTCAAAAATAGAGTTAAATCCGACCCACAGTGAACTGGTTTTTAATAGTATTTCTTATAAACATTCTTGGTAGTTTTGTGGCTTAAAACCACCAACCCAAACACGAGTTAATGTTAAATGTTAATATTATTTTCCAGGTCAGATCAGAGACCTTCAAAATCAAATAGTGATATAATATTGGTTATGTTTTGTTTATACGTGGGTTTTTAAGCTTTGTTCTGATAAAGAAAGCACAGGATATTATTATAATAAATATTAGGAAATTGTTACCATACATAAAATGGGTTACAAAAAAGACCCCAGCATTAAAACCGGTAATATTGAACTGAGGAAATACCTTGTGAATCTGCTAATGGGACAATAAGATCATATGGTTTGTTCCAAATACAAGTTTTCACCATTGACTTCTGTCCCATAACAGTCTCCTTTAAACAGCTCCAGAATATGAATAGAAGTGGATAAAGCCAAACAGCTCATAAGCTACGATAGCTTCCTCCATCTCTCTTATAATATTCAGATATTCCGTTTCTTTAATGAAAACTGCTGTCTGTTTAAATAAGTGAGTGTTCTGCTATTTCCACCTGACACATTTCTCACAGCTAGAACAACATAGATGTGTATTTATCCAGACAATAATTGCTATTCGTGCAGAAAGTTGCTGGGCACACATGCAAATAAAATGTTTTCTGTAACTGAAGTGTGACCCATTTAAAAACCAGAGTCTGTCGGTTATACAGGCAGGTTGTTATACTTGACTAATTGACATAATTTGTTAGTTTTAGACTAAGTAATCCAAAAATCATTTTTGCTGAGTGGACAGTGATGACACAGTTCCTGCAGGGAAAGCAGCTTTCATACCTTGAAACTCTGCACCTTTCCTAAGTGCCAAATTTCCGCCCCGGTTGGAGCAGGCTGGCTCTCCTGATGTTGATCGTGCTCCGGCTCAAACACACCTCACACAAGCTGTCTCCATTTCTGACTGTCTATAGCAGGGGTGTGCAAACTGTTTTCACTGAGGGTCACATACAGAAAAATATACGAAGGGCTGGGCCCCTCACTAGAGGTGAGGTTTATTGTCTCACAAGTTAGAAGTTAGCAAAATCAATCAAATGTAGGTAAATGATGCTTGATACTTGAATATGCCTACATCACATATAGGATTTCATTTATTTTGTTGGCAGCTCATTCCTTAAAACAAAAGCCTCAGATTGCTTAACATAAGGGGAAATATGAAGGGTCTATTTCAAGCTTGTTATGCGAATAGGTTATAGGGATGCCAGCGATTATTCGATTATTCGAATATTCGCTACAGTCTCCATAATCGAATATTATTTTTAAAAATCGATTTTATTTATATATATTTTTTATTATTATTTATGTTTTTTGTAATAATAATCGATTATTATTCTCCAGGGCTGCCGAATAATCGATTTTGATCATGGTCAGTTTCTGGCAACCCTGATAGGTTACTGGGCTTTTTTATTCTCAACTTAGATTTGTTAGAACATGTTTTCAACTTTAATTGACAGAATGTATTTGAAAATAGGGCTTATTAACACATGCATACGACAGAAGCACAATCCAAGACAAGCACAAGTTTCATTTGCGGGCCATTTTCCATTATACTTTTACAATCTGCTCAGGGCCGATTAAAAATGGCTCGCGGGCCGCATTTGGCCCCCGGGCCGTAGTTTGGACACCCCTGTTCTAGTGATTTCAATGACTAAATCATTGGCAAACCAGTGTTGACGTTGAGTTTTCTCAAGCGGCGTCCAATCAGCAGTCCCTCGACCGGAGGAAGTCATCAGGTAGCACGAGGAGTTTTTGAAATCCAGCGCGTTGTGACAAACTGTTTTGGCGCTTTGTCAAAACCCTTCTTTTGTCACCGCCACAGGTTTGAGCGCTAATAGGTGGTGAAAAGCCCGTCGGAGGCCAGATGAAGCAGATTACTTTATGAAGACTGAAGGAGAGGCATCCGAGCATTAGCATGTGTGCTAGCCAGAGTTATTCCCCCGGGGGAAACCCAAGTCTGGCCTCAGAGTCCCGACAGACATCCTCTGCCTCGGTTAGCATATCCCCGTTTCGTCTGGGTTGCTGAAAGTTGCGTATGTGTGTGTTATATGGTCTGTGCGAGTGTGTGCACGTTTGTGTGTGAGGCTGCTGAAAGATGTGTTATTCTGAGCGGTGAATTTCAAGGACGTTTGTCAACTCTAATACTCGGAGCTGCCCAGCTGTGGACGAGGACGGACGTTTGCTCAGCTTGCTTTGAGTTTATTTAAAGGAAGTGCTGGTTTCAACAAAAAAACCTGCTCCAACTTCATGTGATAAATATATACTTGGTATTAATAGATAGCGGCTGAGGATGAACCATTTACATCCTCACGGTCATCTGGAGGGTTGTGTTTTCCAGGCATCTGTCATCACCTATCATCATCTGAACTCTGGTGGGAAACTGCTTTCATCATCTCCTGTTGTCAGTCCGTTGAATACCCTGACTACAGGGACATGTATCATACTTGTTCTTTATGTATTAGATCCTGTTTAAAATCAAAAAGCAACAGCCTACTTGTACTATTGAACTGCTCCAACGATTACAAAAGCTACACGATGTAATAAAACCTTCCGACAGACATACAAGTACTTCCTGTGGGGAATGACTTTGCCTCAAAGGCCTAACAACGTATGAAGTAAGTATTCGAGCAGCCTGTTGCCAATCATTAAAAGACGACACACGTTAGGAGTGCATACAATCCAGATAATGCAACAACAAAGAGGTCAAGATGCCACATGCTTACACAACAACACTTTTGGTTTTTGAAGTCATCAATTTGACTTGTTTCACGTCAACGTCTATACAAAGATGCTGCAATGATGATGAAGTGATCCTGGGTATTTCCTTAAAGCAAATACCGCAGAGAAGTATCATTTTGACGAGGTCATCCACTGTAAACATAATCCATTGCAAGTGGCGGCATCTTCTATTTGATTAGGTAACCTTTTTAAGGTTTCAAACTAGGGATGTCCCGATCACCTCTCTTAATGCAATGCATTAAGAGAGAAAAAGGAACAGATAACGGCTGGTCATCCAACGCGATGAATTCAGCTATCTTGGCTGTTATTGTGTTGGCCAATAACATCCTCTGTTCTGGGGCAGTTTCTCTTTCCTTTTGAAAGTCTCTGAAAGTGTCGGTTGCTTCAGTGCCGTTACCTGAGTGGCCGCTGTGTACTCGTCGTGTTGTTGTTGTTGTTTGTTTCTCAGGTGGCGTATTA
>JAMFTG010000258.1:135000-140000 GCA_023974075.1 Chaenocephalus aceratus | reverse complement strand
TTCTCCTCTAGTAGTTTGACGAAATAGTTTCAGTCAAAAATAGTCAAATGTTTTGTTTGATAAGAGACAAATAATATTTCATTATTATAATAAACTGGCACTTCAACTATATCTTGGTAACTTTCTCTCTCAACTCTATCAACAACTTTTACAGTTAGTACTGCTCGCTGCTTTTTTGGTAACCGTTGACAACACTGGCTTCGGTTTAACGGTGACACGAAGGACTCACGAGAACTCAGATGCACGATTCGGTTGACTTCAAAAATGTCTTTTATTTATAAAATACTTTCAACTAGGATTCTCACAAGATCTCTAGGTCCAACTAGGTTGCTCAACAGATCACGAGTGTTCACAGACATGGACTCGACGTGGAGACGAGACGACCCGACAAAAGACAAAAGGAGAGCAGGGCTACATACACGCACAACGGTTAATGAAGGTGAAAACAATCATAAGCAGGAGACCACAATCAGGCCGGCAGGAGACCACAATCAGGCCGGCAGGTGACACAACGACAGGAAGAGGGTCGAGTCAATATCAAAATAAAATGCAAGGCCACAATAATAAACACAAACCAATAAACTAAAAGAACTCTAACGCTGAAACCTTACAAACGGTTGTTTTCAAAATGTAAATAATATGTAATCTGAGGTTTTTCTCTTGTCCATGGCTTAGAGAGCCAAGGCGTCGACCTCTGTCCACTTCTAACTCTTGTACTTCCATAAAGTGAAGGCGATGCTGCTAAGTCCTGACACAAAAGGGTTTGTTGAGTCTATTCGCTTCACACGTCTTTAAAAGCCACTTCTTTGCAGATGTTTTATTAGAGTGTCTCCAAAGTTTGCTTAATATTTGAAGAATTGAATTGAAACAACCAAATGCTGAGCTGAGCAAGCATCATAGTGTGTAGTACCGCACACCTACGTCTTCACTTATAAATTGTATATAAAGGTTTTTTTGTGTGTCTATTGGACCTCTGTTTTAGATCAATGTTGATTTGGGGGAAATCGGTCGGGGACGTTGAAACGACCAAAACATATACGAGCAGTCCGTTATCAGACAGGCAAACAAAATGGTGTCCGATCCCACCCACGTACTCCACCCAGGATTCCAGCTCCTCCCTTCTGGTAGAAGATGCAGGGTTCCCAAGAGCAGGCTGATCCGCTATGAGCACTCATTCCTACCTGTCCATTAAGCTTCTTAACATTCACATGAAATGGAATGAAGTCAAATGTAATGAAATGTACTTTTTAAATGTCGGCCATGAGGGTTGTGCAATCGGTCGCCATTGTCAGTGTGTGCGTCTTGTGTTAGTTCAAACGATGTTTGACTGATGATATGTTACGTCTCTTAATGTCCACTATGCTTGTATGTACATGTATGCGGAACTGCAGGACGGAGTCCAGAACAAATGTCCTTACGGGGACAATAAAGTATATCGTATCGTATCGTACTGATGTTGGCTATAGATGACCTTTTTAGAGCGTGGACAGGATGTAAAGTCGGGTAACTACAAACAACTATACGGTAGGGATGCCAGCGATTATTCGATTATTCGCTACAGTCGAATATTATTTTTAAAAATCGATTTTATTTATATATATATATATATATATATTATTTATTTTTTCTGGCTTAGTTTCAACCACAACTAAGTCGGTCGAATAATCGATTATTATTCGCCAGGGCTGCCGAATAATCGATTTTGATCATGGTCAGTTTCTGGCAACCCTACTATACGGTTAGCGAATGTGACTTCTGTAGCATTTCAATCGGAGAAGTATCAGACCGTTTCTCTCACAGTCTTTCGCTGCGAATGCTGGGAGAATGAGACGCGACGAGGGCATAACGCAGCGACTCTCAGCTTGTTTAATACCGTGTCTGATAGGTTTATTGCTTCAGTGGCAGACTCCACCGCAATTTTTGACGCTGTAATTGCTCAGCTTGTGAGCCAGTTCTGAGATATGAGAAGCATTGTGCTCCGAATGCCAAAACAAGTAAAGTAATCAGATTTAAGGGCCAGCCCGATTGTGAAGGCACTTATTTTCATTTGAAATGATTTATTTAAAAAGAGATCAAGCGATATTTTGTGATGGTTGGAAAAGTCTGTTTAGGCTCATGCAACAACTTACTGTACATCCCGTCCAAAGACAATATTACAGTGTACTAACGTCTGTCTTTTGACCGTATTTAGTATTTGTGCATCTGTTTACGGTGCATGGATGGGTGGACGCCTGGATGCATGCTTGCACTTCCATATACTGTATAATATGAATTTAAAAATCCACAGCTGCCTAGTGCAGGGGTTACAGAGCCTCTCCTTGTGTGCACGAGTACCATGGAAGAAGCTCAGGGTTCACCGTTACTTTTGGAAGACGTATCCAAACCTATAAAAGTCCCTGGCACAATAAAGCCGGGCGCTGGCACTCGTGAACCGAGTTGATCTTGGCGGTTTTCTCCTGCCAACAGCAGTATAATGAGCAGGAGATGCACAGAGGTCAACGCTCTTAAAAACCAAACATATGCGCGTCTGTGAGAAGGGATTTATTTCTTCACGTATGTGAGAGCGGGATGGTTTGGTCAGCAGAGAGAGAAGGTTCATTATAACAGTTCATTTAAAGATCTGATGTGATTCTGATGTGATCCGCAGCCAGGAGGCCAGGATTTAATACGTTATATGATGTGTTAATTATGAGGCATCTGCAGTCATTGGCCCAGACGTCTGGAGGCATGCGGCGAGATTCTGCAACACGTAGTCAATAGCAACATACTGATTTTTAATGCCTAATAATAATCATGATTATAACACTAGAAATAAATAAATAATAATACATACAATAAATAATAATAATTATAATAATAATAAATAGATCATTTAAATAATAATAATATAATTATTTTAATAATAATTGTAATAAATAAATAATTATAATAATAATGATAATAACACTAGAAATAATATCAATGAGGGTACTAATAATAAATAAATAATAATACATAAAATAAATAATAATTATAATAATAATAAATAGATCATTTAAATAATAATACAATATAATTATTTTAATAATAATTGTAATAAATAAATAATTATAATAATAATTGTAATAACACATTGTATTTAACAACGTTCTAAATGCTTCTCAACGTGCTTTACACGTGTGTATGTGCTACAAACAATAACATGTAACAATTACTATACAATACAAATAAATCGTTTTTAGTGTAATTAGTGTTTTCAGATGTAATTTAAATTGTCTCTTATCAGCTCTGATGCAATATTTAATTCATAAATAAAATACTTCATATTACACGATAATAAAGTATGGCATTACCAATTATTAATGAATACTATTATTATCATTTCATTGTTTATTAACAGTTAAATTAATATGGTTTATTGAGCTGCCACAGGCAACAAATAATAATATATATATATATATATATTTATAACCATAATTCTCATTCGTGGTCATACTGTTTCACTTTAATGGAAGACAGGTACACTATAAAAAAGGATTTTGGAGGGTAGTATATATTATCCAAGCAAATCATTTAAATTGTACTCAAGGTATATAAGTGAGCATTGTTAGTATATTTGAATGGGTACATTCTACCTACATATATTGTTTACTGGTAACCGTACTAATAAAGTAATATTAATATGTAATATGGATCAATTATTAAGTAAATAGCTGCCTACGATTAGTAAATATTACTCATTTATAAGTAATACGTTTTATTAAGTAATTGAGTTAGAGTTTACTTAATTTCTTAAAGTAAGTCTTATATATTAAATATTAGTAATCTTTACCCAGCTGCCTATGATTGAGAGTAAATATTACTCATTTATAAGTAATACGTTTTATTAAGTAATTGAGTTAGTTTACTTAATTTCTTAAAGTAAGTCTTATATATTAAATATTAGTAATCTTTACCCAGCTGCCTATGATTGAGAGTAAATATTACTCATTTATAAGTAATACGTTTTATTAAGTAATTGAGTTAGTTTACTTAATTTCTTAAAGTAAGTCTTATATATTAAATATTAGTAATCTTTACCCAGCTGCCTATGATTGAGAGTAAATATTACTCATTTATAAGTAATATGTTTTATTAAGTAATTGAGTTAGAGTTTACTTAATTTCTTAAAGTAAGTCTTATATATTAAATATTAGTAATCTTTACCCAGCTGCCTATGATTGAGAGTAAATATTACTCATTTATAAGTAATACGTTTTATTAAGTAATTGAGTTAGTTTACTTAATTTCTTAAAGTAAGTCTTATATATTAAATATTAGTAATCTTTACCCAGCTGCCTATGATTGAGAGTAAATATTACTCATTTATAAGTAATACGTTTTATTAAGTAATTGAGTTAGTTTACTTAATTTCTTAAAGTAAGTCTTATATATTAAATATTAGTAACCTTTACCCAAAAACATTGAGTACAATCTACTCAAAAGGAGTGTGTGCACATTGTTACCCCCATGTTATTGAGTAGATCCTACAGGTTGATTTGTACAGTGTACATACAGTATGCACACAGACAGAAGTAAGAAAACACAAGCTCAAAATACATTTCAAAATAAACAGGAAGTAAAAAGACAAACATGTGACACATGACCCAATAGCTCTCGTGCAGCTCCCTCATATTCGGCTTACCGTCACATGACATGATTCTGGACATGTTTGATGTCGTTTCAACGATTAAGCAGCCGCTCCAATCTGCTTCGTAGACGTAAGAGGATTTCAGGTCACTTTAGAGGCTCCACTATACCGAGCTAGAATCCACTACAGATCAACAGAAGCTCATCCATCAAGACATTACAGAAGTTATCTTTCGTCTGAGCCGGGCTCTCCGTCCCAACGCTGCAACGCGTGACAGGAAGTCTGGCTCCCGTCTTGTGTGGAGTTATTTCAGAGACTTCTAGAAAACCCACCGACTCGCTTTAACCGGCACGAACGCTGCGGGAAGAGCGAAAGATAATATATTTTATTT
>JAMFTG010000258.1:120000-130000 GCA_023974075.1 Chaenocephalus aceratus | reverse complement strand
AGGGTTCCCTCTTCCTCTCTGAACATCAGGGTTCCCTCTTCCTCTCTGAACATCAGGGTTCCCTCTTCCTCTGTGAACATCAGGGTTCCCTCTTCCTCTGTGAACATCAGGGTTCCCTCTTCCTCTCTGAACATCAGGGTTCCCTCTTCCTCTGTGAACATTAGGGTTCCCTCTTCCTCTCTGAACATCAGGGTTCCCTCTTCCTCTCTGAACATCAGGGTTCCCTCTTCCTCTCTGAACATCAGGGTTCCATCTTCCTCTCTGAACAACAGGGTTCCCTCTTCCTCTGTGAACATCAGGGTTCCCTCTTCCTCTCTGAACAACAGGGTTCCCTCTTCCTCTCTGAACAACAGTGTTCCCTCTTCCTCTGTGAACAACAGGGTTCCCTCTTCCTCTCTGAACATCAGGGTTCCCTCTTCCTCTCTGAACATCAGGGTTCCCTCTTCCTCTGTGAACATTAGGGTTCCCTCTTCCTCTCTGAACATCAGGGTTCCCTCATCCTCTCTGAACATCAGGGTTCCCTCTTCCTCTCTGAACATCAGGGTTCCCTCTTCCTCTCTGAACAACAGGGTTCCCTCTTCCTCTGTGAACATCAGGGTTCCCTCTTCCTCTCTGAACAACAGGGTTCCCTCTTCCTCTCTGAACAACAGTGTTCCCTCTTCCTCTGTGAACAACAGGGTTCCCTCTTCCTCTCTGAACATCAGGGTTCCCTCTTCCTCTCTGAACATCAGGGTTCCCTCTTCCTCTCTGATCATTAGGGTTCCCTCTTCCTCTCTGAACAACAGGGCTCCCTCTTCCTCTGTGAACATCAGGGTTCCCTCTTCCTCTCTGAACATCAGGGTTCCCTCTTCCTCTCTGAACAACAGGGTTCCCTCTTCCTCTCTGAACATCAGGGTTCCCTCTTCCTCTCTGAACAACAGGGTTCCCTCTTCCTCTGTGAACATCAGGTTCCCTCTTCCTCTGTGAACATCAGGGTTTCCCTCTTCCTCTCTGAACAACAGGGTTCCCTCTTCCTCTCTGAACATCAGGGTTCCCTCTTCCTCTGTGAACAACAGCCCTCCCTCTTCCTCTCTGAACATCAGGGTTCCCTCTTCCTCTCTGAACATCAGGGTTCCCTCTTCCTCTCTGAACAACAGGGTTCCCTCTTCCTCTGTGAACATCAGGGTTCCCTCTTCCTCTGTGAACAACAGGGTTCCCTCTTCCTCTGTGAACAACAGGGTTCCCTCTTCCTCGCTGAACATCAGGGTTTCCCTCTTCCTCTCTGAACATCAGGGTTCCTTCTTCCTCTCTGAACAACAAGGTTCCCTCTTCCTCTCTGAACATCAGGGTTCCTTCTTCCTCTGTGAACATCAGGGTTCCCTCTTCCTCTCTGAACAACAGGGTTCCTTCTTCCTCTCTGAACAACAGGGTTCCCTCTTCCTCTCTGAACATCAGGGTTCCCTCTTCCTCTCTGAACAACAGCCCTCCCTCTTCCTCTCTGAACATCAGGGTTCCCTCTTCCTCTCTGAACAACAGGGTTCCCTCTTCCTCTCTGAACATCAGGGTTCCCTCTTCCTCTCTGAACAAACAGGGTTCCCTCTTCCTCTGTGAACATCAGGGTTCCCTCTTCCTCTGTGAACATCAGGGTTCCCTCTTCCTCTCTGAACAACAGGGTTCCCGCTTCCTCTCTGACATCAGGGTTCCCTCTTCCTCTGTGAACAACAGCCCTCCCTCTTCCTCTCTGAACATCAGGGTTCCCTCTTCCTCTCTGAACAATCAGGGTTCCCTCTTCCTCTCTGAACAACAGGGTTCCCTCTTCCTCTGTGAACATCAGGGTTCCCTCTTCCTCTGTGGACATCAGGGTTCCCTCTTCCTCTCTGAACAACAGGGTTCCCTCTTCCTCTCTGAACATCAGGGTTCCCTCTTCCTCTGTGAACAACAGGGTTCCCTCTTCCTCTGTGAACAACAGGGTTCCCTCTTCCTCTGTGAACAACAGGGTTCCCTCTTCCTCGCTGAACAATCAGGGTTCCCTCTTCCTCTCTGAACATCAGGGTTCCTTCTCCTCTCTGAACAACAAGGTTCCCTCTTCCTCTCTGAACATCAGGGTTCCTTCTTCCTCTGTGAACATCAGGGTTCCCTCTTCCTCTCTGAACAACAGGGTTCCTTCTTCCTCTCTGAACAACAGGGTTCCCTCTTCCTCTCTGAACAACAGCCCTCCCTCTCCTCTCTGAACAACAGCCCTCCCTCTTCCTCTCTGAACATCAGGGTTCCCTCTTCCTCTCTGAACATCAGGGTTCCCTCTTCCTCTCTGAACATCAGGGTTCCCTCTTCCTCTGTGAACATCGGGGTTCCCTCTTCCTCTGTGAACATCGGGGTTCCCTCTTCCTCTCTGAACATCAGGGTTCCCTCTTCCTCGCTGAACATCAGGGTTCCCTCTTCCTCTCTGAACAACAGGGTTCCCTCTTCCTCTGTGAACATCAGGGTTCCCTCTTCCTCTGTGAACATCGGGGGTTCCCTCTTCCTCTCTGAACATCAGGGTTCCCTCTTCCTCGCTGAACATCAGGGTTCCCTCTTCCTCTCTGAACATCGGGGTTCCCTCTTCCTCTGTGAACATCGGGGTTCCCTCTTCCTCTCTGAACATCAGGGTTCCCTCTTCCTCTCTGAACATCAGGGTTCCCTCTTCCTCTCTGAACATCAGGGTTCCCTCTTCCTCTGTGAACAACAGCCCTCCCTCTTCCTCTCTGAACATCAGGGTTCCCTCTTCCTCTCTGAACAACAGCCCTCCCTCTTCCTCTCTCAACATCAGGGTTCCCTCTTCCTCTGTGAACATCAGGGTTCCCTCTTCCTCTCTGAACATCAGGGTTCCCTCTTCCTCTCTGAACATCAGGGTTCCCTCTTCCTCTCTGAACAACAGCCCTCCCTCTTCCTCTCTGAACATCAGGGTTCCCTCTTCCTCTCTGAACATCAGGGTTCCCTCTTCCTCTCAGAGCTCCTCTACCTACTCGATCAGCCATTTTGTTCACACAAACATCTTACTGAAGTGAGGGAGGTCTTTTATAGGATTCTCACTAATTACAATTACTATAGGAAAGTCATTGATATCAGCTAACAGTAACATCATTACTGTAAGGTATTCCGTACATTCCTGCAGTTACCTTGTTCAATGGGGTGATTGACTGATAACAAGTGTTAATATGCTGCACATCAAGTGTCAATTAGTGTAGCTATGGTCTAAGTTTATGAGGAGCAGTGTTGTGCTAGTTACTGAAAACCAGTAACTAGTTACCATTACTAGTTACTTCATTTCAAAAGTAACTCAGTTACTTTACTGATTACTTACACCAAAAAGTAATGCGTTACTGTGAAAAGTAACGTTTTAGTTACTTAAAAAAAGGACTCCCGTTATATTAATGCCCTTATAGCCTTCATTTCAGTACTGTTATTGCATTGGAGAATAATACAATCTGTTGATCAACTTGACATGCATTATATGCAATCTGGATAGCATCGATATTAGCTGGCTTTACATTTTTGTATATTCTTTCTTCAGGTAGTTGGAAAAAGTTTTCCGTCCCATATGCCGTGTGCCGCCCGGACATGCTATCATGCTAACTAGCTCCCTGAAAGCGGTGACTCCACTGTAGCAATAGCCTGCATGTGTTCTACAACATACCCTGCAATGGCTTTATGGACTTTCCCCTGGCAGCAGTCCCTTGGTTAAAATCCAGCCGCTGTTGCTTAGGTGCAGGTGGAGGAGGAGTGGCGTCGG
This sequence comes from Chaenocephalus aceratus, assembly GCA_023974075.1. Lineage (NCBI taxonomy): Eukaryota > Metazoa > Chordata > Actinopteri > Perciformes > Channichthyidae > Chaenocephalus > Chaenocephalus aceratus. The sequence continues at coordinate 126,252 of JAMFTG010000258.1, read as the reverse complement.
CTGAGTCTCTGTGGTCTCAGCTACTAGCTTCGTCCCAGCATGTTGTTTCTGCAGATGTTTTAAGAGATTTGAATGACTGGTCTGGGCAGTAGATAGGCTCTTTGACCCGCCAGGACACAACTTACATTTAACTAAAACGTTCTTTTCTTTGTGCTCGACAAAAGTGAAATAGTGAGAATATCTCCAGGTGGAGAAACTAGACTTGAGCTCCGCCGCCGCCATCACAGTCTTGTTAGTAAACAACACAAACACGCCCACAGCCCGTCTCCGCATGTGACACAGGAAGTATTTAAGTACATTTACTCAAGTACTTAAGTACAGTTCTCATCTCTGTTCACCTGGCTGTTGACTATATAAAAAAACTAACGCAGTAACGGAGTAACGCACCATGTAGTAACGGTAACTGAGTTACTGAATTTAAAAAGTAATGCGTTAGAGTACTAGTTACTGCCAAAAATAACGGCGTTACAGTAACGTTAGTTAGTCCCAACACTGATGAGGAGTAACGGCCCGCTTCAACGCTTCTGCCCATTCACTTTGAATGGGGTGACGTCACGATTCGCCGAACTGCATTGTGGGAGCAAAGCGTAGCTTCTCTCGCGGTGCTCGCTGCAAAAGTAGAGCAATGTTCTACTTTTGCCGCCTCGACGGAGGCGTCAGCCAATCAAATCCATCGTATGCAAATCTGACAGTACAAGCGCTAGCCAATCAAACCACGTGTATGTTGGGAGAGCCAGACCGCAGTTATTTCCCATATGTCAACAAAAGGAGGAGAAAATTATCGTGGGGGTCGGGAATCACCCGGTACTCTATGACCAGTCCCTCTTACATACAGGGATACAAACCGGAGGAGCCAGGCATGGGGGGAGGTGGCAGAGACAGTGGGTGAAACTGGTAGGTTTTCGCTTGTTTGGGGAGTTTATATCCAGTGTACTTCGTTTGAATGGACAGCTAGCAAGCATAGACAGTATATTTAGCCAGCATGGATGTAGCATGAATGCTTTGCTTTGTATGTCCGGGGCGGGACATTCATGTGGTTGGTTGTTGGTCGTGTTGCTCGCGTTGACTCCCAAGCTCAAGACACGCCCACCGCCAAGCGGCAACGCATGCCGCCGTGTGTAGGGGCCGTAAGTGTTATCCACTGTGAGAAGATTATTTTGTTTTGTAGACATGAATTACGCAAAAGATTGTTGATGTTTGTGTAGAGAATTGTAACTTCAGTTCGAGAAGTGTGTGATCTGTTTTGCAAAACACTGCTTAGCGTCCTGCACGTTGTGTGATATCAATGATACATGGTATACTGTCGTAGAGAAAATGGTTTTCTGTTTCGATGGCTGTGCTGTTGGTTTGATGAAAGGAATTTAGATTCTAAATAGTGGGTTTTAGCGATTGAGAAAACTGTAATATAGATTGAACAGACAAAAAGCATTCAGTATAATACGATTCAGTAAAACTATCTAAACGTTTTATTTAATTCACTTGTATTGTTTTCCCATACATATATACAATGCCGTTTCACTCGACATATTTCCTACAACCCCCCAATCAGCGCTCTCATCTGCCTCCACATACCTCTCTATCAAAAGAAAAGTTTATATGAGTCTAAAGTCTAAAAATAACAAAATCTAATTTAGTTAAACTCAACCACGACCCACTCGAACGACTTGTTGTTATTGTGTGTTCATTTAGCACAACGTGACGAGGAGTGCCGTGGTGAGGCTGCAGGAGGAGGGAGGACACGCGGGAAACCTCCTCTCACTCTAAAGTGTGTGTGTGTGTGTGTGTGTGTGTGTGTGTGTGTGTGTGTGGTGTGTGTGTGTGTGTGTGTGTGTGTGTGTGTGTGTGTGTGTGTGTGTGTGTGTGTGTGTGTGTGTGTGTGTGTTCTGGTTACAGTAGCCAGGCTGTGTGAGCGATTAGCAGGTGGGTCTCGTCTTTAACACTCTGGACGTGTGTGTTTGTTTGTGTGTGAGGCTCAGGTGTGATGTGACGCGAGGCAGGGAAATGGAGGCCTGGCTCAGTGTGTGTGTGTGTGTGTGTGTGTGTGTGTGTGTGTGTGTGTGTGTGTGGTGTGTGTGTGTGTGTGTGTGTGTGTGTGTGTGTGTGTGTGTGGTGTGTGTGTGTGTGTGTGTGTGTGTGTGTGTGTGTGTGTGTGTGTGTGCGCGTGTTATTGTGGGCTACAGCAGGTAGTAGAAGGATTTCATTGCAGCATCTTTAGGTGGGCTGCGGTACACCAAATATTTCACTTCTCAATATTGACAGAAAAAGTGAATGTTTTCTTATGTTTGTGGAAATAATCATGTGATGCTGTTTGGACTGAAAACATCACCTAATAACCATTTTGATTTCGAGGTGATTTCTAAAACAATACGTCTTAACAAAAAGTAGCTTTTAGTTTGTGTGCGGTGAACACCAATGTTGCCAGCTGAGCAGTTGCTGGCTGATTGATCCGCTGCAGCCGGCTCTCTCACTATACGCTAATGTTAGCTCCATTAGAGCTTTGACATGAAATGTAAACATTTTAAAGTCATGAAACCCATTTCATGAAAATAGTATTATTTTAATCCGACAACTTTTGCAAATGTGTACTTTAGTGTTATTTACATTTTGTTAATTTAAGTGAAGACTTTTTCATCGTGCATGTCCCATTTTTAGGCATCAAACTTATTGAAAACAATGTCCCTCTACCAGTATGAATGGAATAAGATGTATCCTCAATTCTGTCATGCAACACATGTTTTGTCTTTGTCTTCTAAGCATGCAGAGAGGCTGCAGGTGAGGCATTTGTATTTGTTTATTTGTACCATATTTGAAGCCGTTGTGTCCCTCATCCACTCCCAACCCCCCCCCCCTCCTCAGCCCCCTCTCTCCTGCAGTCAGCTGGCGAGGAGAAGAAGGGCTCTTGACTTGTGAGCAGGGGGAAATGATGAGGGTGTGAGTGTGGTGTGTGTGTGTGGGGGGGGGTACCGGTGCTCCTGGAGTCTGATAGTCTGGCTTCTCCGTACAGGCTTTTCTCGGGGGGTTTAAACAGTCAGGGAGGGAAGGGGAGAGAGAGAGAGAGAGAGAGAGAGAGAGAGAGAGAGAGAGAGAGAGAGAGAGAGAGAGAGAGAGAGACGATAGAGAGAGTAAGATTTCTGATGGCACATCTCCACCATGTGGAAACACCGCTGCTACACTGCACTGTGTGTGTGTGTGTGTGTGTGTGTGTGTGTGGTGTGTGTTGTGTGTGTGTGTGTTGTGGTGTGTGTTTGTGTGTGTGTGTGTGTGGTGTGTGTGTGTGGTTGTGTGTGTGTGTTGTGTGTTTGTGTAGTGTGTTGAAGGTCCGGACAGTTTGTTTGGCCGGCCCAGTTTTCCGTCATTGAATCCGTCGCAACTCCCACTTCTCTCTCCGCCTCAGTTCTCAACTGTATTTTCCGAAACCTTGTTCCTGTTTGTTACGGCCGATGAGCATGTTCAGGGGTCAGTTGACCCACCTGCAGAACACCGGACTAACCCACCTTTTAATTAAAGTACTAACGCATGCTTTCCAAGTGGATGTGAAAAGTGGAAATCAAGAGGAACGGGACAGACGTTCTTTTCACAGCACAGATAGATATAAAGCAGCGCGGCTCACCTCGGCAGATGGAAACACATATGGATCAAATCAACCCGAACACATGGCGAAGGCTTAATCACGTCTTTTCCATATATTGTCCAGTATCATTTAAAACATTGACGCAGAATATGTGGACCAATTCCTTAATATTATTAGTTTAAAGCAATGAGCAAACATTGTTCAGAGGTCAGTAACAACATTTAAAAGGTTATATTTGTAATTGCTATTATACGTAGGCACAGGCAAGGCACGAGGGTAACCGTGAAATAAATATAGAAAATAAACATAAAACAGTAAATACATATCAACAAGTGGTAATGTTAATATACACAATCGAAGTCTGAGTAAAATATAAATTAACCTTGTATACTACTGACATTATAACTTAAGCAAAGTAATACAACATGTTAAAGGACACATCAGAGGCACGAGGTACCGGGCCTTCAAACACGAGAGCTAGTGCTGTGTGCGACAGACAAAAGGACATCCCTCCTTATACACACTACACACTCAAATACACACACTCGCAATCAATCGAGTACATTCATCAGCAGCGCTCAGCACCCCCCCCCCCTCCAGTAGCTGCCCCCCCCCCTCCATGCTGACACCTAATCCAGAGCCTGGCTACCATAACATTTTCACAAGGGTCGCGAGCCGCATAATAACAGCACAGCGTGAGCTGAAACTGCTCCTTTATAAGAGCTGCGGCACACACACACACACACACACACACACACACACACAATTAGTGTTCGGCCTGCCGCCGCGCTCTACTCTGTGTGTGTTTGTACAAGAAGTCAATATAATCCTCAGGTAGTGTGTATCTTTAAGAGAGAGACAGGGGGTGTGTGTGTGTTGTGTGTGTGTGTGTGTGTGTGTGTGTGTGTGTGTGTGTGTGTGTGTGTGTGTGTGTGTGTGTGTGTGTGTGTGTGAGAGCTAGAGAGAGAGTGTGTGTGTGTGTGTTGTGTGTGTGTGTGTGTGTGTGTGTGTTGTGTGTGTGTGTGTGTGTTGTGTGTGTGTGTGTGTGTGTGTGTGTGTGTGTGTGTGTGTGTGTGTGTGTGTGTGTGTGTGTGTGTGTGTGTGTGTGTGTGTGTGTGGGAGTCAGCTTTGTGTTTTTATATATCATATTTAATTCGATCACTTTTATTCACTAACGGTCTAAAAGTTCAAGTAGAACGACATCATACTAATACATCGACTGTACAGTTGGAAATATATCATTAGAATTGGGAGGGATGAACCCCTCTTTAATGCTCTCATAAAAACAAACAGAAACAGTGCAAAAAGAAATGAATTAGTGCAAGTACTGCATTTTCAGATGTTCCAGAGTCTGTTGCACTGTGTTAAAAAAAATCTGTATATGTTTTAATTTTATGAGTAAGTATTGTTTTAATTTGTTTTTTTAAATATAGTTATAAATATAACTTAATTTCTCTTATTGTGTTGAACCACCATAAATTCTTTGTACATATTTGGTGTTGAACCTGCATTCTGATGCGGATAACAAGATGTCGCTCTCGTAAAGAAATGATACATCCACTATTAATATCCAAAAGAATGAAAAATGCAAACTTTATTTGACATTTGTTATTGAATTTCCTATATGTATATGATATTAGGGCTGTGCGATTATGGCAAAAATCATTATCACGATTATTTTGGTCAATAATTGATATCACGATTATTAAAAACTTTAAAAAATTAAAAATTTACTTTGAAAACATCCATTTATTGAAAAAAAAAAGTGAACCGTATGTTTTTAAGAGTTGATTAACCTGAACTTTAAGTATAATTCAACTGGGAAAAAAATAAAAAAAATAATAATAACATTTTTTTTTTTTAATAAAAATAATAATCGTTTTATTTCGATTACGTTGTTTTCGTAATCGTTGCAAGCCAACATCGTAATCGCGATTAAAATACGATTAATTGCACAGCCCTATATGATATTGTATCTCCTATTTGTGTTGCTCATGCTTGCCTCTCATCTTTGTCAAATTACTTTCCCCTTATTTTAAGTGTCACAAAACCGAATCTCCCAAGGATAAATAAAGTATTTCTGATTCTTCAAACTGTTCCAACTCATATTTCTGACGGCTCAAAAAGGCCGGCAGTAAAACTAATGACAAAAGTGGAACAATCTGTTTTTTCAATGGCCACGTTTATATTCCTGAAATGCAGCAATCTGCGCCCTAATTTGCCCTGAGGGACGCCACGGGCTCCCCATAAAGAAACATTAGGGCCCCTGCAGCAGGATAATGACACACACACACACACACACACACACACACACATTGTACGACTTCAAGGTCACTGTGCATTCATCATCCCTAAACAATCATTTTCATTGCGCTTGGATGTAAATTGTGATTGTTAAGACTTTAATGACTGTGACATCATTTATGCTTCTCCCTCCATTTAAATAACATTGATTTCAATAATGTTAGAAGCTCTAATCCGCTCTTTGAGGGGACATGTGATCACAGACAAAGGTTTAAAGCTCAGGGATTTGGATTTCATCCGTTTCTATCAGCCGTAATCAAAGTCAAAGAAAACCCAGCGGAGTTTCTTTGTTTTAATAACCGCTGATGTTCACATTCAGGGCTCGGTTTCCGGGCCAACACGACTGAACCTTACATGTATCTTTAATACTATTTTAC
>JAMFTG010000258.1:82500-117500 GCA_023974075.1 Chaenocephalus aceratus | reverse complement strand
TTTCAATTGGCACATAATGGAAATCTCAGTATGTGACAAACCTCTCAGCTCTGAGCAGCGACTCGCTACAGAACGAGGAGGACGTGCACACGCAGCCGTAATGACTGCTAATGTATTCCTGTCAAGTAGGAGCTAAGCCTGTGAGAGTGGCATGAAAGCTCCGGGCCTTTCTACAGATCTGAGGCCAGGAAGTAGCCACAGCCCGGGTCTGAGTCACATTGTGTGGTGGTGCCCACTCAGGTCTGCAGACTGTCTATCTGACTTCACCTCCAAACCACAGCTTCTAAAGCAACAGCCCTCCAGACCTCGTCTAATGTAATTCTACATGTGTACAGGTTCTTATATTTGCCGTATATGCACGCGGTTATAATGAGATATTCACCATATAGAAGAAGGAACACATACTCGGACATTTTGATTGATGGTATGAAAATAATTCATCTTTCGAGGAGATACTAGGTTACACATTCTTCGTGGGCCTCCATCTTTAGGTTCAATTCAAAGATGACCATAATGATTTAATAGTTTTGCTCTCATTATAGTCAAATAGGCTTCAAATAGAAACGATACGAAAATATACATGTTTTCACAGCTGCTCAAACGTTTAAAATATGTATGAAATATTGTATGAACTTCAAACCGTTGACTAGTGATACTAAGACATGGCATTGTTTGAGAAGAACAAGAAGAAGAGCTAATTTGTAATGATGTTATTATTTTAAATTACACATTTAGGTGTTGTTCCCAAAACGATGGAACAACCTCCCCTACGTCCTTCTTGACAGGTCATGCGCTTAAAATAAGTTTCTATTAATAATAGTTATTAGTTAACTAAAGAAGTCTGTTTTCATTTGCTTTTATGAATCCCAGCACTTGTGTGGCATTGCTCTTAAGCTTACCCTAAACCATCACAAACAAACACACACACACACACACACACACACACACCACACACACAGTTAAGTGTCAGCCCTTTTTAACTACCTGTTGCCGTGTTCCTGCTGTGCTCAACGTCATTTGAAATAACTAATATATCCCATAAAAGCCAGCAGCAGTAGCCCGCGCAGCTTTACACAAATAATTAGCTGCAGGCAGACAATTATACCCCGAGAGAATATGATCCGCCGTGATAGAAATGTAATGATCTCATATTGAGGAATTCGGACCACTTTCTGTTTTGGAAAACAAAATCAGCGATAATGTACGGCTTTAGAAATGGGATTAGCAACATTATACAACATGTCTCCCTCTAAATCCTCTTCCTCCACCTAAATCCCCCTTTTGTTTTACGCCAACCAGTAACATGTAAGGCCTGGAGAGGAGCAGCAGGGGGATCTGTTGACTTTGAACAGGGCTCAGAGCTGTTTACCTCCAGGCTCTGCGGTCACACTGACAGCTCTACAGGCAGCTGATTGGAGGTGCCATGGCAACGTGCTGTGTGTGAGGCCTGCTCCCACATTAGCTTCATAATGCAGCTTTTCCTGGGACACAGCAAGATCAAATTATCCTAAATCTGCAGAACGATGTGCAAACTTTATCAGGGTAAAGTAATCGGAGCAATGAGTTTGTGGTACTCTGCAGAAGTGTGTGTGCAATATTAAATGTTCTTGGCGTGCCTGATGTTGGAACGTTGGGTGGTGTTGGGAAGCATGCGCAAACAACAGTCAACACGAGTGTTCCTGTTAGTCTCCAGAACAACACGGAAAAACATTTGGAAGACCACATAACCAATATCTGGCTTGTGTACATTGGAACATTTGTTTGTGAAACTTTAACAGGAACTGGAGTTATTTGTTGTTGTTTGCCTCGAGGTCATCCGAGGCCTGTACGACGAAGCCGGTTCAACCTAACCTGGATATGTTTGAGTTAGCCGGTTGGCCTAATCCAAAACATACGCGCTCTCGCTAAGCTGTCCTACGACGCTGGCTATCAAGTGGATCGCTCAAACCAGCCGTGTCCTATCTAGTTAGGTGCGCGTTCACATGAAAGGGGTGGTATTTGGAGCATTCGACCAATCGCAAACATGGAGAAGCGTACTGACAGCGCAGCGTCATACTTCCTGAATGAAAAGTCAACTATAATATTAGACATATGAAGAAGTTAAACTTTAAACATCCTTGACTTAAACACTTGATCAGGATCAAAGCCACAGAGCTGCACCTGCAAGGTGAATATAGCTGGAACAGAACAAGTGTTTGAATGCGTACATTAACAGGTTTATGATATCACTGCCCCGTCTAAAACACGATCTGACTTTAATTACATTTGTCTCGAGTGTTTCCTCAACTGAATGTGTTGCTTAAAATTAGAGATGTCCCGATCCGATACATTACATTTAAAAAAAAATAATTTATAAAAAAAAATCCCGATCCCCGATTTTTTGAAAATCACGTGATCGGCTCCGATCCCCGATCACGTGATTTTCAAAAAATCGGGGATCGGGATTTTTTTTTATAAATTTTTTTTTTTTAAATGTAATGTTACAAAACAAAAATTACCATGTTCACGTCTTAAAGTCATCCTGAGGACTTAGTTTTGGTTTAAAATTACACAACATCATGTATGTGTTGCTTTCTTTGGCTTGTTTTCAGACCTGGTTGATTATTCCTCTGAAATCTGGCAACAGAGTGGGCGCAGTGTCTAATAGTAACAGTAAGCTAACGAGAGGCTACGTTCAGCTGGTTACTCGGGAGTCGGGACGGAGAAAATGTCAGCAGTTTGGAAGTATTATAAAATTGAAAGCGAAGGCAGTGTAACAGCCAGATGCAATGTTTGCAAGGCGGAGGTTCCGCGTGGTGGAAAGAACAGAGCTACGTTCAACACGACCAATCTAATACGCCACCTGAGAAACAAACACCGACAACAACACGGCGAGTACACAGCGGCCTCTCGGGTAACGGCACGGAAACAACCGACACTTTCAGAGACTTTTAAAAGGAAAGAGAAACTGCCCCAGAACAGTGAAAAGGCCAACACAATAACAGCCAAGATAGCTGAATTCATCGCGTTGGATGACCTGTTACCCTTTTTTTCTCTTAATGCATTGCATAAAGATCGGATCAGGAAAAATCGGTATCGGCAGATTGTCAAAATCAAATCGGATCGGGAGCAAAAAAAGGTGATCGGGACATCCCTACTTAAAATGCATCCAGTCTGTGACACTGTGAGTGTTGCACGGCCAGATACGGCTCAGCTGACTCAGATAAGGAAATATATGATACATTATGAAGTGATATGCCGTTACTTATGTTGTGGCAGATAATTAAGTAAGCTTTCTTAACGCTAATGTTATAATAGTCAGATTGCTCTGAAGATGGAGGTGATATTCTATTAATGTTCACGTTCACACAGTCGGTGATTTTTGCCGGCCGTCTTTCCTGCAACGGCAGCTTTTCTGTATTTCCTTTCTCCTGTAATATGACTTGATCGCTTTAAACTCCGCACACTGAGCTCTGATTGGTCAGCAGGCGGTGCTTTCACTGAGTTGAGCCGTTAGCCTGCAACCTAACCTGCTCCGGAGCAGGTTAGCCACTCAGCATAAGTTACCATGGAGATCTAGCCTGCTAAAAAGAGAACCAGCGTCGTAGGACCGGAAAGCCCGAGTTTTCCCTGAAGTTAGCCGCTAAGCGAAAATCCTGCTTCGTAGTACAGGCCTCTGGTCTTCGGTCTTTGTGCTATTATGAATAGAGTCATAAAGCCTGTAGTTAGTTAGTTAGTTAGTTAGTTAGTTAGTTAGATAGTTACTTATTTAGTTACTTAGTTAGATAGATAGATAGATAGATAGATAGATAGATAGTTAGCTCGTTCAGCTCTTTGCTAGCATCCTAAGCATCCTCTGTATCTTAAAAATGGTCTTCCAGTAATTTAGAGTGACCTGCTTTCAGCCATCGATCATCTGGATGGGTTTGTCCAGGCTCAAACCCAAACAGGGGAAAACAAGAGTGTTCAACTGACGCAGCAAATCCATCCAGGGCACAACCACACACACCCACACACACACACACACACACATACCCACACACACACATATAAGCACATATTGGAAAAATAGCCATGACATCAGCGTCACTTTAGCTCCTATTGACATTCTCCTATTTTGCACAGACTGCTACTGCGTGCCTCCGGGACATAAACACACACTTTTTAACATGCCACACCCTCACACACGCCTTCACACACCCTCACACACACACACAGTCACCCCACCCCACACACACCCTTGCCACTACCTACACACACGCCCAGCGCCACAAACACAGTCACCATGTCTGCCCCTCCTCTCTCACAACACACACACACACACCTCTCAGCCGGCCCAACAAACACATAGCAACACAAACACTAGTGTGTGTGTGTGTGTGTGTGTGTGTGTGTGTTGTGTGTGTGTGTGTGTGTGTGTGTGTGTGTGTGTGTGTGTGTGGTGTGTGTGTGTGTGTGTGTGTGTGTGTGTGTGTGTGTGTGTGTGTGTGTGTGTGTGTGTGTGTGTGTGTGTGTGTGTGTGTGTGTGGTGGAAACTTTCATTGGTTTCTGAGGTGTCACCTTCCAGACTGACGTCACACGTTTGCTCTCCTGACATTTACCGGAGGTTTCCTACTTGTTTCTGGTCTTTCCCTTCCTCACTTTTTTTTTTTTTTTTTTTTTAACAATCTCTTTCATTCTTCCCTTCTGTCATTCCCTCTGCTCAAACTATTTTTTTCGCAATACTTATCTTAGTTTATTTGGAAAAAATATTCTAAAAGGCAAAAATCATAAATCGATCAGAAGTGCTTTGTTTTGTTGAGATCAGTGACTACAGACCTGATGATTTCTCTGCGGTGCTTAATGGTAATACTTTGACATTTAGCGTTGAGTCACAGAAGCCATAACGTTTTATTTCTTCTTTTCAACTGTATGCCTAATATGTGCGTCTGTATGTCTGACAGTTAGGACATCGCTCACATTAAATAGTTCCTATTTTCTCTGTTTGCAACTCAAAATGACGTGATGGGTGTGGTGACAAATCCTCCTGCTGCACACTAACACTTCATTGCTCACCTAAAATAGCTCTAAAAATAAACCCCAATGGATCAGTGTTTGATTTCCATATGAGAACATGTCTTGTGAAAATCATTATACACTTCAATATTTTGGGGACTTTGAAGTGTAAGACAAGAGGATTGATATGTCAGAGTGATGGAAATGTGGAGCCAGTATTGCTGGGGGGAAACGATTATTTTGAAAACGATTAATCGGGCGATTATTTGATCGATTATCGACTAATCTAACGATTATTTTTCTGTTGTTCAATTCATAAAAAACGTAATGTAAAAAAACGTAATGTAAAAAAAAATTATTTTCACGATACTGTGTCTCAGGGGATCTTAATATTTAAGAACCTATGAATGTGTTATACCAGATTAACGGAAATAATCTCAGCTAACTGACGATACAAACCATGTTTACCAAAACAAACAAAGTCTCATAAGAAGCATCTAAATGACCCCTGAGCGAAAAATGCTAACGCACATTGGCACAGAACTCAAGATAAAAGTACCCTTATTACTTATCGTAGCTGCACATACAATATATCCGATTAAAGCTGAGACTCCACAGATTATGTAGGTATATAGTATCATCACTGAGTGATCCGGACTCGCGACAGGGGAAGCAAATACAGTCATCACAACACGTACCTTTACAGAGCTTCTAGGGAGATCGTCTCACCACCGTAGCTGTCAATCTGATCAAAAGACGTGTTCAATGGCATTAAAATGAGAAAAAACGCGGCTGAATCGGTTAATCCATAGGTTTTAACGTCTATGTATAAAACAATGATTGAATTTATAATCCATAATTCCATTTGTATGTAAAAATCGGAGAGCTAATGCTAGCTGCTAATGGTAGCCACCACCATAGATATATATAAACACTAGATGACTCACTTGGCCGCCATCTTGCTACAGGGAGTTCTCTCATTCATAACATTATGGTTTACTATTTAAATAACCATAGCTTGCTCAATTTTCAACCAATTTTCAAACGGTTTGGTTTTTTATAAACATCAGAGATGTAGTTATGATACTGCATACTTATAATCATGGACTTTCATATGAAAATAACATTAATCAGATAAAGCAATAGCTCTACACACACACACACACACACACACACACCACACACACACACACACACACACACACACACACACAAGGTATTTATATTAAATATTTGCCGGTGTATATATTTCCATTTATTTTATTATATTGTTAATATTTAAAATAAATTATAAAATTAAAATACATTTATATTTTATATATAAAATCGGTCTCATGTTACCACTCTGTAAGCCAAGAGTTGTTAATTTAGCAATGCCTTAGCTTTAAGAACAGGGACACAACTAATGACAATAGCATATGTTGGTATATTATTTAGATATTCACACCTTTATCAGAAGAACCAAACCAACATAAAATGTGCTCACAGACAGGCCAGTTCTGTCTAATTTATCACAATTATTTTTGACATGAGATCTTCATATCATCCTAGTTTTGTATTTAGTTATATGTTTGAAATATGTTATTGAAAAAAGACCAAGAATAATATAAACTGTACCATGTGTCCTTTTGTGTCCTTCTGTAGTCCATTTGTGGTTTGTCTTGTCTCACCCCGGCTGATATATCACAAAATCCACTGTTTAAATTGTTCCCTATATTGCCCCTATGCAATATAGGGAACAATTTAAACATAAACTATCCTATGTGTCCTTGGGTGTTATGAAAGGCGGCCCCCCAAAATAAATGTATTATTATTATTAAGAAGAACAACTTGGTGTGGTGTGGAGGGATGTAGGAAGCAGGAGCAGGTGGGGAGAGATGGGACTTCAAGGTTATTTGTTTTAAATGTGTCTTTGAGATAAGGACCAGCTGCACACAATAAAATACAGTATAACACAAAATCAATAAGACACACGGTGACACATGGCACACTAACAATCAATCATCGTCCAGCCTCAGCTTTGGTATTCTTTCACAACCATGTTATGGGTTTATTAGACTGAGCAAACATAAACATATGTGGGGAACATAGTGCTGCGTCTCATGGAACATGAAGATTTAATAAATACATAGTAGGTGGCGATATATGCTCCTAGTGGTAGCGATTCGCCATTAATATATAAATATCAAAATATACGAATATATAAATAATAGTAATATGGAAATTAATATCCTTCTTCTAATATCCCTTCTTGTGCACGCGTCAGTGTTGATCCTCCAGTTCAGACCATTATCTAAGTGCACTCCCAGGTATTTGTAGTCCTCCACAACAGCCACATCCTCTCCCAGAATGCACAGGGGTAGCGGAGACGTCCTCACCCTCCTGAAATCAATGACCATCTCTCTGGTCTTGGCCACATTCAGAATACTCACAACATTAGGCTGAGGTTCATCTTCCGCTCTTCTTGAAGTGGTTGTGCTTCTTGTTGCTTCCGGCTAAAAAAACATTAAAGACATGTTGAGTGTTTAAAATGTGCTGTAATACACAACACATTATTTATTCCTAAACTTGCAGAAAGAAAAACTAAAGTGTGACATTTAATCACATATTTATATATCAATCTTATACACCTTGAATTGTTGTTGGCCAATGATACACATACCCTTTGAAGATGAGCTGGGAAGTTGAATATTGTTGGCACAACACCATCTTTAAGCCGGACAGTCTGCCCTGTCCGGTCAAATTCCTCACTCCTGAAGTGCTCACTGCAGAGCAGTGTCCTGTCACAGGAAACAAAACCGTCCCTTCTTAGGGCGAGTTCCCACTGCCTCCTCCTCTCTTTGGTTTTGGGAAACCTTAAAAACATGAGAAAGTAGTAGCCAGATATATAAATTATTGTCAACATGTTCCTCCCTTCTTTCCTTCAACATTAAGGGTAGGACAAAAATACACACTGAAATTATCATATTTTTGGTATGTATGCATGTATGTATAGCCTACTTTAAGAATAAGACAACCACACTCAGAGTAATAAAAAAGGTGTCCAATAGAAACATTAAATAATTGTGTAAAGAAATGGTAACAACATATTCTAAAGAGGCTGGGTCAACAACAATCTTGCAATACTATTATCTCACATAGCCCCACTGATCCTGTGTAGCAGGACTTGTAATGTACATACATCCACTAAGTAATTAACGATTATCCTAATTTTAGTCATAATATTGTCATATCTTACACGTGAAAGGTGATCCCACGGGTTCTTGTTTCCAGACTGCGGTGATTAGAGCATCCGTAGGCTGCACAAAAGTCTGGCATAGTCAGGTACTTCTGTAAACACAAAGCCAGCAAATTCCTGTATCATAATGCAAGATGTTTTTAACAAGCCAAACCACTTGGAAGAAATCATGTGTAACTTAGTTGTGTTGAAAAGAAAGAGCAGTTCTGCCTCTCCCGCTGGTGTAAAGTTGCTGGGTCAACTTTGTAATACTAGGTCTCACTGACAGCCTCTTGCCAGCTAATAAATACAACCACATACACAAAGAAAAGCTGCAATTTCAACATGTCCAAGCATCCTGTATCATAGCCATGCTAATCATGTTTATAATAAACCAAACCGTTTGTAAATCAGTCAAGATTTCAGTGAGTTAAGAGTATTTTTGTGCAGATCACTCACCTGACAACAGCTACCATAACGCGAATCAGAGTAACGGCCCGTCCACACTACAGCGTCGAAAGCTCCAATCTGCCCATTCACTTTCAATGGGGTGACGTCACGTTGCCTCGCTTTTTCGCCGAACTGAATTGTGGGTAGCAGAGCGGTCCGTCTCCGCCGTCTCCGGCGTCAGAAGTTGAACAATGTTCAACTTCTGACGCCGGAGACGCCGGAGTAGCCAGCGCCAGCCAATCAAATCCCGTTTCTGAAAATCTGACAGCTGAAGCCGTAGCCAATCAAACCGCGTCTAAGCTGGGAGAGATATCCCGCCGTTCATTTCTATATTTCAAAAAAAGTCGGAGGAGAAAACTAACTATCGCCGTAGCAATCACCCGGTTTTGTATGACCAGACCCTCTTCACCTACCGGGATACAAACCGGAGGAACCAGGCATGGAGGGAGGTGGCAGAGGCAGTGGGGGACTGGAAACTGGTAGGTTTTCGCCTGTTTGGGGAGTTTATATATATATATTTATATATATATTGCTCCCATAAAATCCCCGGGGTTTTTTGCTTTGTATGTCGGGGGGCGGGAGATTCATGTGATTGGTTGTTGGTCGTGTTGCTTGAATAAAATCCCCAAGCTCCAGACACGCCCAGCTCCAAGCTTTTTTTGAAGCTGTAGTGTGGACGCTCCGTAACTGTTAACTGTAGCTAGATGGGGCGGCCGGGTCAGCTACGCTGGAAAATCCTGCCTATGAGCATCTATCTCCTATCTCTTCCTTCTCTCTCTCTCTCTTCTCTCTCTCTCTTCTTCTCTCTCTCTATCTCTCTCTCTCTCTCTCTCTCTTCTCTCTCTCTCTCTCTCTCTCTCTCTCTCTCTCTCTCTCTCTCTCTCTCTCTCTCTCTCTCTCTCTGAACCACTTTTTATTGGCGTCCCGCTTTCAGCCCACTGCTGTGCATTTCTTTCTTCGTAAAGCGCGGTCACCAGAGTTCACAGTAAAGTGGGAACATGTGTACAGACAAACACTCGCTGCTACCGTTGCTACAAACTCACGCCGTCTAATTAAATTCAAAACGTCAAGTTCCATTACTATCCCCAAAAAGTTTACAGCGCAGTAAATGTTTTCGACGCTTTCGAAATATATCACAGAGAAACGTGTTTTGTTGTTGGTTTTACTGGTTTTCATCGACAGCAGCACGTCGTGTTGAAAGGAATCCCAGCGTGTCTTTATTACTTTAACATCCCTCTTTTTAGGTTACTGTCCTCTCTTCTTCTTGCTCTGCCTTCCTCCTTTACAGTCTTCCATTTCTCTCATGCCTCTTCCTCCCTCCCTCCCTCCCCCACTTTATCATTTCTCCCCAATCAGCCTCGGGTCTGGTTTAGTGCTGAAATCAACCCTGTGATTTAGAGTGACACTTTTAATCAGGCTTCAGCTAAACGAGGACATGGCTGCACTCAGAGTGTGTTCTACTGTAGGTCAGTGTGTGTGTGTTTCTGTGTGTATGGCCTCTTCCTAAAACTGGTTCCACTGTCACTCATTTATCAGCTCAAAAGATCATATAATATGCACTTTGTGTGTACTGTAACTTTTATCCATGTATTTTTTCTTTTAATGTTTATTTTATTATCTTTTCTTTTTAATGACTGATTTTAAATGCCAGTTTCGTTTTTTGTAAAGCGCCTTGCCTAGCCTAGCCTTGCCTTGCCTGGCCTGGCCTGGCCTGGCCTTGCCTAGCCTAGCCTAGCCTAGCATAGCCTTGCCTTGCCTTGCCTTGCCTTGCCTAGCCTAGCCTTGCCTTGCTTGCCTTGCCTTGCCTTGCTTGCCTTGCCTTGCGTTCCACATATAGACTGCATCCACATGCAGTGCATAAACATGGCCGAGTCACAGCGATAACTTTCGAGCTGTGGAGGTATGCCCATTATTTTGAGTTCGTCCGAAGAAAGGACAGGAATGTGACGGTGAGGTGCAAACTGTGTCCAGGCCAGAAGCGTTAACCACTGCTGCAAACACAACATCAAACCTCAACACGCACCTGCAAAGACAACATGCTAACGTGAAGCTAATAGCAAGGACCCCCGAACCCAGAGTGAGGATGTAAACAGAAATGAAGTAGCCTAACCTCCGAAGTCTGCGTGATCTTCCTGTAGGGAGGGGCGTAATATATATGTAATATATTACTTTTTTTGAGTAACGACCCTATCTCTGCCTACAAATATAAAAAGTGTCCTATAAAAACAACCATGTTAGATGTATAAAACTATATTGATCTATGAATAAACCTAAATTTACTTTTTAATGTTAAATCCCAATCTTGCACTAAACAGCATCTGTCATGTTTTAACCCTTACATGAAATGAAAATACCAAAAACAATGTTTTTTTTACATGTAAACATATCCCCAACACCTGCATATGACACGTCGTTCAACATAAGTTGTAATATATAAGTTAAATGTAAGGGAATTCAGCAAAAAATAATCGTATGACAGGAAAAATCTCCCAGAACTGAGGTCAGAATATTACGGTCTAACTAAACTAGTATTGATTTTTCAGTTTTAAAAAAGCTCACTGTCTTTTATTTTAAAAAGGGACCCTGATAATAAATGATTCTAATATAACACACATGCAATGAAAAAAAACGGTTAAAGCGACACAGCCATTATTGCTGATTTAATAAGGCATCAGCCGACTGACAACTAGCAGCCCTCTTCACCTCACTTCAGCAATGGGGTAACATTACGTTTGTTTTTTTTACTTTCCACCACAAGTCAGACAGAAGCCTTAACTCTGCATACTTTAAAATAACCAGCCAATCACTGAGCACTGTCTAACAAAAATAAAAAAAACTACAAAAAGGGAGGTTTGGCTTGAACCCAGCGAGACCGGTTGGAGCAGACACCAGCGCTGTACATGCTCAGCACCTGATCATTTGTGTGTTTTGGACTTCCACATGCCTCCCCATCGTTATGGCAGGAGGACGGAGCGGGGGGGGAAGCCCCAGAGTCGTCTCTCGTAAACCCCGAGCAGGCGGATGCGTGATGTGATTGACAAGCCGGATTCTCCCTCTGTTCACCACTGTGGCTTTTTTAAAAGCCTGCTCGCAAGTTGACATTTATTTAGACAAGGCTCCTTCTGGGAAGCCGCAGGAACCAGAAGATGTCTGTTGGAGACAAGTATTATGTGCGTGCGTGCGTGCGTGCGTGCGTGCGTGCGTGCGTGCGTGCGTCGTGCGTGCGTGCGTGCGTGCGTGCGTTGCGTGTTGTGTGTGTTGGTCTGACAAGCTAATAATAAAAGCCAGTTCTAAACTAGACTACATACCTGCCTCGCTACGTAGCACCTTCTCAGGGTAGTTTAAGGGGACCGTATCAAAATGATGGAGGAAAGCGAACAAGGTCAAAAAAGGGGGGCGACATTTTGAGTTTTGGGACTCAATATTTTCTGGGAAAGCAGGGAAGCACCATTTTTACTTTTTCTCTTTAGATATAGTTTTATTCCAAGAAAAACAAACAACAAGTATTATATCAAAGCTTGAAAGGCAGACCTCCACCGAGGCTATTCCGTATCGCAAAGGTACAACATGTTAATATCTCATTTGTAAATGTGTCCTTGTATTAATAATGTCAAGAGAGAGCGTAGGGCGTACTTGTTATTTTGAATCAAGAGTTTTTGTTTTGCTTTCAAAGTAATAAATACTTTTCTAATTCTTCTTCCGTGTCAAAAGTTGTCCCGTATATTACCAACTAATTCAGATTGAACACCGACACTCGTCTTGTTGGATTAGAGTGTGTTATGCTTGGAGCAGAAAATGTACCCTTATTTATTTGTACCCACATAAGCTTTGGTGGTTACATTCAAAGCGTGTAATAGTTCGCCCAAACTGATTGAAGTGATTATTGTGATCAGTTATATTGGATCACGTGGGTCGTTAGTCCGATAATGTGGGCGAGGCGTTTGGTATTCCTAAACCAAAGGAGAGTGAATATTAATAGTTGCAGTGTTACTTGTAAAAAACTAACCCCAGTATTTGTTACACAGTCCCGAAGAAGAGCGGCAACCGAGCGATTATAACGGTGAATATTATCCACTCATGCTTCTGGTCTAGGTCTGGGTGTGATGGTGTTTGTGTGTGCTTTGGACACAGATGAAAAGTCAACTCAGATGTAATAAGCTAGCTGCAAGAGAGTCTTAAAGTCTTTGGTGGAAAGCCCGGCTCTCGTTTCAAAGTGCAAAGATCTGCCGTAGCCCCCGCAGACGCAGACTAAACACAGCATCGTTGGCCCCATTGTTTATTCTGCACTGTTACAGCCCTCCCTGGAGATCCTGCAGAGCCAATCACATCGCTGCGTTCTAACAACCCGGCCATCGAGGTCACACCGCGGCCCGCTCATGAGCCCTTATACCACGAAAGATTGGAAAAGGACAGGATTTGGGGTTGATTTTGCACTTTTCAGCTGAGTACACACATCCTTTCCTCAAGGAGACGTACAGATACTCGTGTTTAAAAATACTCTGGTGGAAGTAGAAGTACTGACTAAACTTCTTTACTCAAGTCAAAGTAAAGAGGCTTTGAAGTGTACTTCAGTAAAAAGTACCCATAGCTAGCAGCTGTTTTAAAGAGTACCTGACCTCCCTTTATATTAATAGAACAATAATGTCATTGTTAGCTAATGAATGTTTCCATGGTGACCAACGGCAACATGACAACGTTTCCATTGGTCCCTCTTCTTTAGAGAAGACCGGAAGTGATGGATACACGGATCGTGTTCCAACCAATAGGCACGCAGTGACTCTGAAGAATAATGATCACGCACCAACACACATTCAGACTAAAGGAACCAGCTGTTTGGGAAATGAGAGAAGTAGAAGTACAGGTATTTGAGTTCAACATGTAAGAAGTAGAAAGTACAGGTATTTGGGTTCAACATGTGAGAAGTAGAAAGTACAGGTATTTGAGTTCAACATGTAAGAAGTAGAAAGTACAGGTATTTGAGTTCAACATGTGAGAAGTAGAAAGTACAGGTATTTGAGTTCAACATGTGAGAAGTAGTAAAGTACAGGTATTTGTGTTCAACATGTAAGAAGTAGAAAGTACAGGTATTGGTTCAACATGTAAGAAGTCGAAAGTACAGGTATTTGTGTTCAACATGTAAGAAGTAGAAAGTACAGGTATTTGGGTTCAACATGTGAGAAGTAGAAAGTACAGGTATTTGTGTTCAACATGTAAGAAGTAGAAAGTACAGGTATTTGAGTTCAACATGTAAGAAGTAGAAAGTACAGGTATTTGGGTTCAACATGTAGAAGTAGAAAGTACAGGTATTTGGGTTCAACATGTAAGAAGTAGAAAGTACAGGTATTTGAGTTCAACATGTAAGAAGTAGAAAGTACAGGTTTTGTGTTCAACATGTAAGAAGTAGAAAGTACAGGTATTTGAGTTCAACATGTAAGAAGTAGAAAGTACAGGTATTTGGGTTCAACATGTGAGAAGTAGAAAGTACAGGTATTTGTGTTCAACATGTAAGAAGTAGAAAGTACAGGTATTTGGTTCAACATGTAAGAAGTAGAAAGTACAGGTATTTGAGTTCAACATGTAAGAAGTAGAAAGTACAGGTATTTGGGTTCAACATGTGAGAAGTAGAAAGTACAGGTATTTGTGTTCAACATGTAAGAGTAGAAAGTACAGGTATTTGGGTTTCAACATGTGAGAGTAGAAAGTACAGGTATTTGTGTTCAACATGTAAGAAGTAGAAAGTACAGGTATTTGGGTTCAACATGTGAGAAGTAGAAAGTACAGGTATTTGGGTTCAACATGTGTGAGAAGTAGAAAGTACAGGTATTGAGTTCAACATGTAAGAAGTCAAAGTAAAAAGTCGGCAGACAAATAAGTAGTGGAGTAGTAAAGTACTGATACCAGATCAATGTACTTAAGTAAAGTAACAAAGTATTTGTACTCCACTACTTCCCACCTCTGCTTTTCAGGTATGCCAGTGAGATAAATCCTGATAGTTTATATGCTTTCCCAGAATGAACACAAAGTAAAGGCAGAAACATGGTTTCCTTTCTATGGCAGAAGTACAGTTGGTGATAATCGATGCAGCATGTTCATCATTTCTAACCATTGTATTTTAAGAGCAAGGATGTCTTTTTTTCCAGCTAATACATGACTAGTCACTCCATCTTCAATTTTCACATCAGTTTCCGTCACGTGCCGTTCTGTGGTTTGAAGACCGTGTATACACAAGGTTACGGGAAGGAAAAGGAAGAGAGCTTACTGGAAGAGGAGGCCCATTACTGAAGGAACGGATCATTGGAGAGGTTGAAGGTCGAGCAAACCCAACGCATTTGTTCCATCCATTAAGGTGGACGTACAAGATGGTTGCTTGGTGCATTTGAGTATATTTGGTGTACAGTATGTTGTCTCCGCTTGGCTCTGGCTTTCATCGCCATCTTCCTCTGTGAATCATGTAACTATGTTAACGCAGTGATTACCTATCATTACGCAGAGCTCCAGTTTCAGTGACACCGTTTAATCCAACATCCAATCTGCGTGTTTACAACGTGTCAGCGCTGACTCCCCGCGCCAAGTCTGGGATGAAAATAAACATCATCTTTTGACTCAGAGCCCAAAGTAGCGTTTACTCATACTAGCAGAGGCAGATAGTGAACATGATATGGCAATAATTTCCGAGTGACTGGAAGGAAATGTGAGGTTTTGAGTTGGTGTTTTAAAGGGCTGCTGTGTCAACCAGCCATGGCGGGAGGGAGTCATTAGTGCACATGTACTGTGTGCCCCTTGTGTGACAAATTAGTCCATAAAAGCGCTTTATATTTATGGTGAACTTTATTTGACATGGAGGTGATATCCAGGTTAATTTGACTTCGTTTGCCGTTATTATCCATAGAAGCAAATAGGTAACTCAAGACTTTAAGCCTGCACTAATTCATATGTTGTACAAGCAATGGGTGTAAAGACAGTTTTATATGAAAGGGTTAAATGAAAGTCGAGACCCAGACAGAATTAGAATCCATCTCTGCAGTTTTTAAAGCCCAATGTTGCATCTTTCTGAACATTTCTCGGGTTTATCCTGCAACTTTATTGTTTCGGTTTAATGTGAGTGCTCTTATTACCCATTTCCCATACGCAGCTGTACTATCGATCTTGATCTACATTACCAAAAAAGTGAAAGACTAGCAGCAGAAGAACAACAGATGAATGTTGTCTCTCCAAGTCTGCTTGATTCATAGCCTAAATCAGGGGTGTCAAACTCAAGGCCCGGGGGCCAAATCCGGCCCGCGACTTCATTTGATGTGGCCCTGCAAGAGCTGGCAAAGAATATAATACGTTTATTATACGGTTATATGCCGATTTACAGAAGAAGGTTGCCCATAAACTACATGTCCCACAATGCATCTCGCTTTTTCACATACGCACTGAAGAGACTTGCAATTATTTGCCCCGGACTTCTGTTTTCATACATAGTTAATTACTAAGTTATTACCCTATCCAATAATAATAATCGAATTCAGAGACAATAATGTAATATAATTAGGGATGCACGATATTAGGAATTAATGACGTCATCCCGATAAACCCGATACCAGTATTAATAGCCCCGATAATATACAATATATTTGTTGGGGGGGAAAAGAGAAAAAAATACTGCGGTGTGGGTGGATTGGGATGAGGGGCGCTTGTTTTTCACTCGGCTCCTCCCGTTTTGCAAGTACTGTGGTGTTAGTGGTTTAGGAAGAGGGGAGTTCTTCACAAATCCAGCGCTCCCTAATACTTCGAACCTGATCAGTCACCTGAAACATCGCCATCGCTACGATGGTGTGTTAAAAGCGTACGAAGACAATAATACAATACAACGTGTGTGTGTGTGTGTGTGTGTGTGTGTGTGTGTGTGTGTGTGTGTGTGTGTGTGTGTGTGTGTGTGTGTGTGTGTGTGTGTGTGTGTGTGTGTTGGAGCTATGTGCAACTCAAGGCATATGCTCGAACCGGAGCTGCCTGGACGCTGCAATCATGTTGCGCACTATCCGTGCTGAGTGTGCTGACTTCTCGTACAATGTCCCGCTGTCTGCTTCCTGCATCAAGTCAAGTGCTCTGCGCAGTTGTGGCGAAATGTCGCTCCTCTGTTTTCATTTAAACAGCTCCTTATATCCGTTAGCGCACCTAGCTAGCACCAGATTCTAACAACAACAATGCACGTAAGGTCTCTCTCCTCGCTCGCTCGGGCCACACACACACACACCCTCCCGGTCCTCCAGATGGCCAGTCGGTGCCTGCCGGTGAGCGTGGAAGTGTGGTCTGCCACAAGCGGGCGGCAGGAGCGGGGCTGTCAGCAGCAGCTTGTAGATGGTATTTTAAACTCGATGCGCTCTGAGACTACGGGGCGGCCGAGGAAAATAATTACACATGCGTTAATCGCGTTAAAATAATTAGTGGCGTATTATCGGTTATCGGTATGGTCTTGAGAAGCAGGAAGTTATCGGTATCGGTATCGGTTTCAAAAAACAATATCGTGCATCCCTAAATATAATACATTATTTTACATGTATATTATATATTTATATTGTTACAACCGGCCCTTTGAGTGCAACCTTTATGCGAATGTGGCCCGCGATGAAATTGAGTTTGACACCCCTGGCCTAAATAGACGTTTAATTGCCTGCCAATCACCAGAAGACCACGAAATTAATGAATGTAGCCTGGACATCAGCACACGGTGACATTAGCAGCAAAGGTCTCAAATATTTCAATCTGGAAATGGTGTAGACCAAAGCAGAGCTAAAAGGAGATTCAACATAGGGCTTGCAGTTATAATTTGGAATCAAACACAACGACAAATACCTCATAAGATGTATAGCCTAAATACACAATTGATTGCTAACCAATCACCAAAAGACCATTCATTTAATAAAATAAAAGAATAATGCTGCTTGTGTATTCCTTTGGCCTCAAATCGCCATTTATTCTTTGATGTATGTACATATGGGTGGGGTTGGAAGACGTCGATGACAGAAAATAAAACATGAATGCTTTTCTTTCTGATGATATAGACGTCTGTTATAAGATCTTCACAACAAGTGATTTATAACTTGATACAGAGAATTGAGACATTTTCAGCTACAGTGTGAACACAGCCATTTTCTTTTTTTGGGAAACTCTGTAGATCTTATACGACCTGCTCAGGTTTCTACTCACACAGCGGGTGGTCGTCTGTCTGGATCCTCTTTAATACACCGTGTTATCCTGCTGCCAGATTATGTTCCATATGTGCGTGCACACTCCAGCGAACAACCTCGAGTATAAAACACACATGCGCACTAAATCCCCCGGCTTTAGTCACCTTGTGAGTCGGTTATCACGGAGTAAAATCAATAAGGGAAATCTTGACGTCTGCCACAAAATGAACACCATCCACCAGCGGCATGAAACACAACTCCCAGCATGCTTTAGGCCTAAGGGGGCAAAAAGAATAGGATTATAATGAGAGAAAGTGGACGATAAAACAATTTATATGGACGCCACGCTTTTATGCCTAACAGATATCGTTTGACGCCTCAGAGAGAATACTTTTTAATGCATAATTCAAGGACGTTGAAATGCCTAGAGAAAACACAATATTGTAGAAAATCGCTTCTACCAGGTGCTTTTTAAATGTTTGGAAAAAGTTCAGTGTATTATTCTGCAATAAAACTCCTATATCAGATTTACCCTCATGTATATGTGTGCATGCATGTTCCCTCTATTCCACTTCCACTTCACTCTCACCCCCTGAAGACCTGGATTTCCACCTCATATAACGTGCTTCACTAACAGGAAGTTTTAGCCTCTTTCTCCTCTGGCTACTCTATTCTTTTTGGCTTGACAGAGGCGAGTATAAAGCACTGGCGGTGCCTGTTGCTGCCGCTGCCAAACAACTATTGAAAATAAAGTGCGGTTCTTTCTTGACTTTTTTTTCGGTTGAACATTAAAGTGATTTTAACTTCTTGCATTTGGCAGGACCAACATGTAATGGAACACTATTGCCATTGCAAATAATGAAGCGAAATGAGGCCATGCAGGACTGAAAAAAACAAGGACAGGAATCCTTGTGAGACGTTCAATGCATTTCACAATTAGCTGTGACTTTGCATGAACAACAAATACAGCTGGTATGCACTATTTCACTATTTCACTTTTTTAAACTATTTTTGTATTTACTATTTACTTGCACTACATGTTTCTGTTTATCGGTGTTATTGTGTTGCACTGTTGGAGAAGCCTGTGACCTAAGATTTTCATCGGCATAACTACACTTTGTTCGTATGACAAAATAAAGAACCTTGAACCTTGAAGGAGGGTAAACTTGAAACTTGAAGGAGGGTAAACTCCAGTGGTTAGTATGTGAATTCAAGACAATAGTTCTCCATGTCTGCTGACTTTGTTTCAACGGACATCATACTTTATGTGGGGGGAATATACCCAGTAGAAGGATAGAAATCCTTTAGCTTTTATGCTAATTTAGCAGTATGTGTTAGGACTCTTGTAGTTCGGATTTGTGTTGGTTTAACTTAATCTTAATGAACAGATATTTGCTTAAGGATATCAAATATAAAGTCAACAGAACAAGGTTTTGATATTGAAAACATTAAGTGTGTCAGTTTGTAGTCTTCTGGTGGTATTGACCAATCAAATTGAAGCTGGCTTTGATTGCATGAAAGTAAACTGTTTTCATGAAGAACAAAGAGAAATGAAAGCTGCAAGCACACTGTAAAATATTACCATGATTTCACAATATTTAGCTGTAATATTTTACAATAAATTACTGTTTTACCACTTTACAGTCTTTACCTGTAATGTTCACAATATAAACACTGTAATTTAGAATTTCACAGTGAAATCAAGTTAATTACTCTGAATGTACAGGATAAATGATTACCAGGATTTCACAACATGTTACTGTATTATTTCACAGTAAAATACTGTATTCAGACTATCCTCTGTGATAACACAACAAATTAAGTGATTGTCTTGCTTTCATCGCTCTTGCTTGGCTTTAAATACTAATTTCTTTCTTTGGTGCAGGTTTTACTTAAATTGAAAGGGGCACCGCTGCATGTGCCTTAAAATAAATGAGGCAACATATACATCTATGTAAAATTGAAATTGTTGTCTTGGCTTAGTGTTTTCAGGTGCTTCCTGGGCATTAATCCTGAGACGGGCTCGAAAGCCAAAAAGAGGCATGGCAATTTAAACCCCCATGTCAGCACATTCTTCAGAAAAATGGTTGACTTTGAGTGGATGTCTGGGTAGACATGTGTTAAGTGCTCCCCTCCTTGTTTTCTGTCTCCCTGGCTCCGCCTCTGCCCAGGTGCACCTGGTCTGCCCCTGGCTCCGCCTCTGCCCAGGGGCCAGGTGCACCGGGGCTGCAGTCGGATAGTTTAAAAATCAGCTCCTAAGTTCTAACCCTATCGTCTATTCCTTGACCTCTGAGTGAAACGTCACGGAGTTAAGGGATAGTGGATAGGAGAATCCAAAAGGACTTAGGAGAAGAGACTGCGGTACTTTAGAGAATCCGAATGCACTTTCACTATCCGACGTGTTTATGATGCGCCAGCGGACGTCATTGTGTGCGTCTGCTGCTGTGGGGAAACCATGGAAACCACAGTTTTCTATACAGCGGACTACAACATGGATGTTTAATAAGAACGAGGGACTACTGTGAACTCATCTGGAGACTCTGCACCGTGCTCTGATGCTGCTGCTTTGCTTTATGAACGAGGACAACAGAGAAACATATTCTTCAGGACCAAAGCTGGAATTGAAATAAAAAAGGAAAGTGAAACTTATGCTCGTCACCCTCTCCCTCCGGTCCACATTAATACAAATGATCCCAATACGTATGATTGTATGAACTAAAGGTCTTAAAATCAATACAGATGTATTTATTATAAACGTTAGTCCTTAACATCTATCACTGTGTATATCACCATTCAAACATCTTTTAGAAGCTGAACAAACCCCACACAGCTCAGTAAAGACTGAAATATTGACTTTATTTGATAATTTCAGTGAAAACTAACGTTCATATTTCTCTCTTTATTATAATACTGATGAACGTTCAGAACAAAGCACTTTGGCAACTTACCACCTATGTTTTAAAATGCTTAATAAGCACCGTAACTCTCATGATATAATTTCTCCGTCATAATCGGTTGTTTCCGTGAACGGCCGACTGTTGAGTGACGGCAAATGCTGCGGCTGCAATGCATTGTGGGGCAGCATTTTCGCTTCTCCTGTCGGTTAGGGAGGTCCAGTGGTTCCTAAGCTAAAGGAGGTTATAAAGGAAGTTTGAAACCTCCTTTCCTATCATTCTCATCATTCTAGAGAATTCGAACGGCACTTATCATGGCTGCCACTGAGGGACTTCCGGGTCATTTCACTCCTTTAGGAAGGTTCCTAAGCTAAATGGACTATTCGACTTCAGCCCTGGTCTTCCCCTGGCTCCGCCTCTGCCCAGGTGCACCTGGTCTTCCCCTGGCTCCGCCTCTGCCCAGGTGTTCCAAATTCCACTCAGCCGTATATATATAAAGAGAAGCTGGAGGAGAAGGATGTCTCGCCTATCCTAACGCCGGCGACACTGTCCTTAGAATACCTCTTTGCCATTCTGAGCTGTAGGCCATATTTTTGCAGATGTGTTTATGATTAGCCTGGAGGACCTGGTAGTCCAGTTTTCGAGGCTTTATTTTGTTTCCCATAGGATTTATATTTGATTTTTGGTTAGGCGGGGGAGCTCTGGGTCCTACGGCCCGTGGTGTGGCTGCCTCGGGTTCCCTCCTTCTGTTTGTTCCTTTTGGCCAGTCCTCCAGACCTCTTTTTGTTTCCCGTTTCGCTTGTGTGAGCAAACGGCTGATTATCGATAAATGCTCGTTACCAAGTACCGATTATTGCGTGTATTCTTTCATGTTGCGGGTCTCAGCACAAGCCACTACCGCGGAGTAGATTTTGGGGCCGTAACAACATTTCCAAGACACTGCGAAATGTACTTTGCACTTCAATGGAGTAATACAAAGTTAAAATGGGCATTTTCTTTGTTGATTGAGCTGATTGAATTGTGTAGTTATGGTACAATCCCAGTAAAATTTACAATATATTATCGTATTATTTAGATGTGTATATTTACAGTAAATTACTGGCTACTGTGTTGCATTACTTCTACAGTAATAGTGTGAACATACAGGTAATTACTGTAATTTATATACAGCAAGGTACCATAATACCACAGCTCTGTACTGCTATACAGTAATTCCATGGGCATGGCAACTGTAAAGTCACAGTATTTAGTTATACTTTTATTCTAATTAACTGTAAAATATATACAGTACATTACTGTGAAATATTTACAGTAAATTACTGTGAAATATATACAGTAAATTACTGTGAAATATTTACAGTCAATTACTGTGAAATCCATGCAACTAGTAGCCAGTAATTTACTGTAATTTTACAGCCAAACATTTTACAGTGCAGCGATGGACGGGCCTGGCACGAAAGTTGTGGGTACATGGCTGGTATAGCATGTTGGGAAATATATAATGGAGCTATAGCAACTCCCTGTTGTACGTCAAAATGCACTTTTTTCGCCACGCTGAGGTCTTTAGATTGTACTGACCAAATTGTTGATTGGACAAAAACTGAAGGACCCAAAATGGCCAACGTCCTCTTGGTTTTACGATATATCTCCAAAAGGCTTTTCCGTGCGTCTTCACATGTACCTACCAAGTGTCATACTTGTAGGTCAAATCAAAAAGAGGGGCTCAATTTTAGGAACATTTTAGGGGGACTGAGAATGACACCCCTAAGATATCACATATTTCACCAGTCCTGCTGAGGGTGCCAAAAAGATCCAGCAAATGTAGGCTCTAAAAAACGCAGTTCATTGCAACAATAATGATATCTTTAGAGAATTCGATGGTCCTTCGCTCCGACTGACGGTGCCCTAACTATGCATTGGCAAAATGAACTTCTCTCAATGCTCTTCACTGACTACAACTTAGATATTTATCCTCTTCTTGAGAAACAATGAGGTCGTTGACGTCTTGTCTTACTGTAATATCCTGCAGTCGTGCAGTAGTTGTATTAAATATCCTGATATCTAACAAACAGATGGAGGGGATCAAAATCATATTCTGCTTGGCAAGGATCAATGTGCTTTTCTACCCTTTTTGTAATTTATATTTTAATTGTTATTAAATGACAGGAACGTCATCACCTCATGGGATTCCAAAAACAGCTTTAGCTTCTTCTTGAAATGTAAGATACTTTGGATAAGATGAATAGAATAAATCAAGAGATGTGCTGTAAAATGGCAAGAAAACTGTTATCTTTAGCCGACAGAGGATAGAGTAAATGATGTAGGAAGTGGAAGAAAAGTAAATAGAGGATATGTGACAGACTAGGTTGAGTCCTGATGTAAGACTTCAGTCTTAGTGTATTGCTGTTTCTGGCTGTGTGACCTTATCCCAGCAGAACCTCCGGCTCGCTCTGCGTTCCAGAAATCGTAATTTACGGAGTTTGGCGATCATTGTCACCACTCAGACTCCAGAAAACTCTAGATTGAAACCAATGACTTTTCTCTGTGAAGGCCCACTAACTCAGCAGCCATCATTAATTAATTGTTGTAAATGATGTCGTATTGTAACTGAATGCCTACTTTGTACTTCTTGTGTTATACTGGCATTACTGGCGTGCTGATCAATAACAACAGTGTTCAACTAGCAATACAAGACATTTTCCAGCTAAGAAGCTTTTCTTTCAGGATAGAAAAGCCAACTGAAGCCGTATCACTAACAGAATGGTACAATGTCGTAGTATAGGTAGAAATACCTAACCATCAACATCGGCACCTCTGTTGTTTCCCCGACTCAGACTGGGTGTGGTCCTAGATAACAACCTGTCCTTCACTGCAAACATCGCTGCTACAACCCGCTGCTGCAGATACAACCCGCTGCTGCAGATACACGCTTTACAACATCAGGAGGATGCGTCCAAGATCTGGCTCCAAGATGGTGGAATGAGCTCCCATTGACATCAGGACAGCAGAAAGCTTACACACCTTCCGGCGCAGACTGAAAACTCATCTCCTTCGACTCCACCTCGAGGATAGAACTACTAACAAAGCACTTATATACTAATAAAGGGCTGGCTTATCTAAAGCCAGTGGAGTATCACTTGAAATGTTTTGCTCTTTGAAACCTGATGTACTTTATGATTCTGTTTTCTTCAAGTTTGTATCTTGTTGGTCGAACGCACTTATTGTAAGTCGCTTTGGGTAAAAGCGTCAGCTAAATGCAATGTAATGTAAAATAATCAATAAATATTAGAGCCAGAGGAAAGGACTGTAATATTCCAATACAAACTGTGAATTTCAGAAAAGGTTTCTTAAATCCTGCAGTATTTTGTCGACACTAAAACCTTCTGACGATGGAGTTTCTCACTCAAAACGATTTTACTTTTTTTGAAACGGCCATGCATGCAACACAGAGCAAGAGATTCACAGTGAATCAACATTTCTCTCTCGATATCTTACTTATTCATTCAGATCTTACCTTTAACTAACCGTGTTCTCTCTGTATCACATATTCACACAGCTTCCATGGTCACGCTGTGTGATTTGTGTTTTTGCGATCTGAACGTCCCTCACCATCGCCCTGCCTGACTCTAACCAGAGCTCGCAGCGGTGGCGCTCGACTAAACAGAGGAGACAGAAAAGTCCTCCGGCACGCTGCTAATGTGTGAGAGTTATTTACGTGAGAGCGCAATTAAGAATCAAAGAGGCGCTAAGTTACGTCCTGGCTCAGATCTGTCAGTGCCGGACCACCACTGTATATTTTACTGTGAGGAGCTGGCTGCAGGCCATGTATACAGGCGCTACCGTGTGTGTGTGTGTGTGTGTGTGTGTTGTGTGTGTGTGTGTGTGTGTGTGTGTGTGTGTGTGTGTGTGTGTGTGTGTGTGTGTGTGTGTGTGTGTGTGTGTGTGTGTGTGTGTGTGTGTGGTGTGTGTGTGTGGTGTGTGTGTGGATCAGTTACACAGTCAGCTGGATTTGCTATCAGCGGATTTTAAAATCTCTCTGTCTCCAACCTGTTCCACATCTGAGAGCCTCAGAGCTCCTCTCGCATCTGTGAGAGTAGGAGTGTGTGTGTGTGTGTGTGTGTGTGTGTGTGTGTGTGTGTGTGTGTGTGTGTGTGGTGTGTGTGTGTGTGTGTGTGTGTGTGTGTGTGTGTGTGTGGTGTGTGTGTGTGTGTGTGTGTGTGTGTGTGTGTGTGTGTGTGTGACTGACTGACCGCTGGGTCAAACGTAAGAGGGATGACGTGTTTATTTGAAATTCAGAAAGCAACACAGGCCGTACATCTTCACAGACAGGGATTACGTCTCAATTGGATGAGGTTAAACAAAGCCAAAAGTTGACCAAACCAACATTTTATCCAACACACACACACACACACACACACACACACACACACACACACACACACACACACACACACACACACTACTGAAAGTGGTGGACTGTAAAAAAAGTGAATTTGCTTTTACAACTTTTGACATGCTTATACTTAATCTTATTTCTGTGTCTGCAACTTTGTACTTTTACTCTGTTAAATGTAGAAAGGGAAATACTGTCGTTTTACATTTCCTAAATGTATATAACAACAAAATTCACATTTTACATTACAAATATATATGTTGTATGTTTAAATTAAAAGGGCCCTCATTTTCAGGTTCATATCAGTATGTAGTGTCTCTACTTTAAAGAGTCCTCTCCTGCTGATGTTCAGGTGTATATCAGTATGTAGTGTCTCTACTTTAAAGAGTCCTCTCCTGCTGATGTTCAGGTGTATATCAGTATGTAGTGTCTCTACTTTAAAGAGTCCTCTCCTGCTGATGTTCAGGTGGATATCAGTATGTAGTGTCTCTACTTTAAAGAGTCCTCTCCTGCTGATGTTCAGGTGTATATCAGTATGTAGTGTCTCTACTTTAAAGAGTCCTCTCCTGCTGATGTTCAGGTGTATATCAGTATGTAGTGTCTCTACTTTAAAGAGTCCTCTCCTGATGATGTTCAGGTGTATATCAGTATGTAGTGTCTCTACTTTAAAGAGTCCTCTCCTGCTGATATGCAGGTGTATATCAGTATGTAGTGTCTCTACTTTAAAGAGTCCTCTCCTGCTGATGTTCAGGTGTATATCAGTGTGTAGTGTCTCTACTTTAAAGAGTCCTCTCCTGCTGATATTCAGGTGTATATCAGTATGTAGTGTCTCTACTTTAAAGAGTCCTCTCCTGCTGATGTTCAGGTGTATATCAGTATGTAGTGTCTCTACTTTAAAGAGTCCTCTCTTGCTGATGTTCAGGTGTATATCAGTATGTAGTGTCTCTACTTTAAAGAGTCCTCTCCTGCTGATGTCCAGGTGTATATCAGTATGTAGTTTCTCTACTTTAAAGAGTCCTCTCCTGCTGATGTTCAGGTGTATATCAGTGTGTAGTGTCTCTACTTTAAAGAGTCCTCTCCTGCTGATGTTCAGGTGTATATCAGTGTGTAGTGTCTCTACTTTAAAGAGTCCTCTCCTGCTGATGTTCAGGTGTATATCAGTATGTAGTGTCTCTACTTTAAAGAGTCCTCCTGCTGATGTTCAGGTGTATATCAGTATGTAGTGTCTCTACTTTAAAGAGTCCTCTCCTGCTGATGTTCAGTTTGTATATCAGTGTGTAGTGTCTCTACTTTAAAGAGTCCTCTCCTGGTGATGTTCAGGTGTATATCAGTATGTAGTGTCTCTACTTTAAGAGTCCTCTCCTGCTGATGTTCAGTTTGTATATCAGTATGTAGTGTCTCTACTTTAAAGAGTCCTCTCCTGCTGATGTTCAGTTTGTATATCAGTATGTAGTGTCTCTACTTTAAAGAGTCCTCTCCTCTGATGTTCAGGTGTATATCAGTATGTAGTGTCTCTACTTTAAAGAGTCCTCTCCTGATGTTTCAGTTGTATATCAGTATGTAGTGTCTCTACTTTAAAGAGTCCTCTCCTGCTGATGTTCAGGTGTATATCAGTATGTAGTGTCTCTACTTTAAAGAGTCCTCTCCTCTGATGTTCAGGTGTATATCAGTATGTAGTGTCTCTACTTTAAAGAGTCCTCTCCTGATGTTCAGTTGTATATCAGTATGTAGTGTCTCTACTTTAAAGAGTCCTCTCCTGATGATGTTCAGTTATATCAGTATGTAGTGTCTCTACTTTAAAGAGTCCTCTCCTGCTGATGTTCAGTGTATATCAGTATGTAGTGTCTCTACTTTAAAGAGTCCTCTCCTCTGATGTTCAGGTGTATATCACTATGTAGTGTCTCTACTTTAAAGAGTCCTCTCCCTGATGTTCAGGTGTATATCAGTATGTAGCGTCTCTACTTTAAAGAGTTCTCCTGATGATGTTCAGGTGTATATCAGTATGTAGTGTCTCTACTTTAAAGAGTCCTCTCCTGCTGATGTGCAGGTGTATATCAGTATGTAGTGTCTCTATTTAAAGAGTCCTCCTGCTGATGTTCAGGTGTATATCAGTATGTAGTGTCTCTACTTTAAAGAGTCCTCTCCTGCTGATGTTCAGGTTTATATCAGTATGTAGTGTCTCTACTTTAAAGAGTCCTCTCCTGCTGATGTTCAGGTGTATATCAGTATGTAGTGTCTCTACTTTAAAGAGTCCTCTCCTGCTGATGTCAGGTGTATATCAGTACGTAGTGTCTCTAATTTAAAGAGTCCTCTCCTGCTGATGTTCAGGTGTATATCAGTACGTAGTGTCTCTACTTTAAAGAGTCCTCTCCTGCTGATGTTCAGGTTATATCAGTATGTAGTGTCTCTACTTTAAAGAGTCCTCTCCTGCTGATGTTCAGGTGTATATCAGTATGTAGTGTCTCTACTTTAAAGAGTCCTCTCCTGCTGATGTTCAGGTGTATATCAGTATGTAGTGTCTCTACTTTAAAGAGTCCTCTCCTGCTGATGGTCAGGTGTATATCAGTATGTAGTGTCTCTACTTTAAAGAGTCCTCTCCTCCTGATGTTCAGGTGTATATCAGTATGTAGTGTCTCTACTTTAAAGAGTCCTCTCCTGCTGTGTTCAGGTGATATCAGTATGTAGTGTCTCTACTTTAAAGAGTCCTCTCCTGCTGATGTTCAGGTGTATATCTGTATGTAGTGTCTCTACATGTCTCCATGCTTTAATGTTCAAAAAGCTCTTTATTTCTCTCATACTGCCTGTGCTGCAGCACCTCTGTTCACCCTCTGTCTGAAACCAGAGCCCAGTCCTGCTCTGATTGTTTAGCTGGCCGGCTCTGTTGTGATTGGTCAACCGCAGGGATGTCCCGCCCCTTAGCCTATCACGTACAATGTGTAGGTCTAGCCAATAGAAGCGCAAGTGTTTCATAGTGATGTCATTATGTTAGGGAAGTTAACAAAGGAGTCCAATGGAGGCGTTTGTTTTTATGATTCAGAACTTCTAATCTACCCAGCAGTATACAAAGCACCATTTTCTTTTACTTCAACATTAACATTAAAACACTTTTACATGTTTTAATTTGTGTAAAACAATATCTCATAATATTATAGGAGCCATTCTGAATTAATAGATACTTTTCCCTGTTGACTCCTTAAGTATATTTTGCCGACCCTTTTTTTCTTATAGTTTCGTACCGTTAAAAAGGTTTTCACTTCACTATTGACTATAGTGTAGCTTCTGTTCAATAAGTACCGGATCTAAGCACGTATGTTCTGAAATGCTGCATTGACTTTTATCAGAGCAGTTGCAGCTTTTACAGAGTATCATCTCGTCTTGATTTATTGTTCTGGCTTAAGCAGGATGAATCAGGCGGGGTCCCAGAGGCCAAAACATACAAATATCTAAATATGTGATGTGACTAACGTCCGCACAAACCTGGCTTTGATCGAGGAGACGCTGAGGTGCAGCCGAGGGATCCGCCATCATAACTCTTCGGTTATTTACTGCTGTATCAGAGCTCTGCTGGCCATAAAGCACAGGGCCAAATGTTTTAAAGTAATCAAATACGTTTATTTGTGGAGAAATCCAAGAATGAGGACGCTGGCAGCCACTCAGGCTTCAGGATTGTGCTCTCGTTTCCAGTTTGTGTCGCCATGTGACAAATGAATTTGTAAAGATTAATGACCTGTCTTGCTATTAAAGAGATGACACGTGTTCATGGATACTTCTGGCCCGCTACTGTCGTCCTTGTATAGGTCTGACTTTGACTAAAACTTGAAGTCAGTTTTGCTAAGAAATTAGTATAGTCATTTTTGTGCATTTGCCATGGAAGACGCCAACCAGGCCTGAAGCTCTGACACTGGATCAACTCATATATTATTATATGGGTTTGGCCTGGTTTCGGAAATGTATAAAAGCTGCCCATTCTTCAACAAGACCAATATTTGAAAGCCCCGAGAGTCCAAAAAATGTCCTCTTGGACAGACGGCCCATTTGTCCAACAGCCTGTTCGTACACAAATCTCCGTTATTCCTAGAATAAACACTCCCTGCAACGGATTAGAAGCACATGGCCTAATATTACAAGATAAGACAAGAACAGTCAATCCAAGATACGACGTGGTAAGATTAAAGAAAGTAAAACCTTTATAAGAAGTCTTTGGACATTCCCAATTTGTTTTCTACTGACGAAGACATGACCAGTCTACTCTGCCTCTGATTGGCTAGTACCCATTTCCTTCAAGGCCTTTGCTATGGTACAAAAAAACCCACAATTGCAACCTGAAAGTGCATATTAGTGATCCATGTGCTTCAACCAGGGGCGGACTGGCCATTGGTACCATGCAGTGTATCCCCCCCCCCCCGTTGACAATTGACTACCGGAGTTGAGCCGGTCGAGTTTCCCGGGCTGATTTTTTGTCCCAGTCCGCCCCTGGCTTCTACAAGTAGCATGAAGAGTGTATATTGGTAGCAATGGTCCCTCAGAATAATGGTCATTGTTTTCAGGACATTGGGTTTCATATAAATGGGCTCAATGGGTCATCAGAACAATGGCATGGCACCAAAGGAAGAGGATGCCAATTGTAGCTTGACTATAATTGTTATACCTTACAATGTTATAATCAGAGAATTGTTCATTTGTAACCTTCGAAATGACAAAGGTCACAATCACTTAAAGGTGGGGTAGGTAAGTTTGAGAAACCGGCTCGAGATCGCTAGAATTTGAAAATACACAACCGGAGAAAATCTGCCACTTCCTCACAGAGCCCCTCCTCCAACACACACGAACGCGCACATGACCAATGAGGGCACGAGATAAGTTTGTGCCCCGATGGAAGGCTGACAGGCAGGTAGGCCATCCAATCGATTGGTTGTACTTTTTACAGTATTACGGCTTCTATTCATTGCTATCGGGATGTTCAGAGCATTCCATGGAATATAACAACAAGTGTATCTCGAGCCGGTTTCTGAAACTTACCTACCCCACCTTTAATGGGGATGTTGAATTTTACCCCACATCCTGCACACTGATCTAACACGGGTCATGCATGTTACAATGATAAGACATTCAAGCCGTGTCTTATTCACAGCAGTGGCCTTCTATCGTGGGTTACAGCGTAAAAGATGTATACAATGCGGATATACAGTTTAGGCCCCAGTCGTCTCTCTGTCGTTTCTCCTCGTCCAGGGGAAGTCCTGTGCTCTTAACTATTGACCTATGGAAACGTTTCTCTGACTATTGGCGTTTCACAATAATGGGTTATCGTAACAATGCATGACACCGGAAACTAAAGAAATCCATTGTCGCTTGACTTACATTCTTTGTCTTAAAGTAGAAAGAAGAAAGGGGGAATACTAGAAGGGGTTAAGGGGACTCTTTCTCCCATTTCTCTTCTCTGCAGCTTTCCAGGTACAATCTTTCTCAAACAGACGTCAAACTGTAATATTTAAACACTGTGACAAGCAGAATTCCTTCATTTAACTGTCACACACACACACACACACACACACACACACACACACACACACACACACACACACCACACACACACACACACACACACACACACACACACACACACACACACACACACACACACACACACCACACACACACACCACACACACACACACATTAAGGTATCCAGGGGGGGATTTGAGCCTGACCACAGAAAAACACGGGCAACGTTGACGTGACATATCGAAGCTAACTGATGTTGTCACTGGCCTCTACCGCCCGGACAAAGTGGTGTGTGTGACCGTGATTGTATTTGTATTGGTGTGTGTGTGTGTGTGCGAGCAGTAAGGCCCATTAGTGTGCAGTAATGGGGGGGATATTGGTGGTGTATAGGTGTAATTACCCCTCGAGCTAACATGGAGCTCAGGCCGCGTGGCGCCTCCAACACAAATATGAACAGAACATAGATACCACTTTGTCTCCTTCACCGCTTGACCTGGGGAGAAAGTTCAACAGGGCTGTACTTCTGTGGTGCGTGCGTGCGTGCGTGGGCGTGCGTGCGTGCGTGCGTGCGTGGCAGGGGTTGGGAGGGTTACTTTAGAAATGTATTCCATTACAATGACTAGTTTTCCTGTTACAGAAATCACGATATAAAAGTCCTATAGCCTGATTATTACCTTCCGGTTCTTTTGGATGACTTCAAATCAAATGCAATGCAAGAGAAAATAAATGTCAATGAGATGTTTTTAGAGAAAAAAACAAGAAACGTAGAATCAAAAATGCGTCCTCTTATATATAGGCGAGGCTTACAGAAGAGTATGGTTACAAATGCTATCACATTAATTAAAAGCACAGCATTAAAATGAATAAAAGCGAATTCAGACAGTTCATCAACCTATGATATATCATTCTTTATTATACAACTTGTTATAACATCGCTAGTTATCCCAATACATGTTGTGTTACCATCAGATAACATCTTTTGAATGTAACTGTAAGGGAATACAACTACCTTTCTGTCGTATCGTGATAACTTTAATCCCTGTACATGTAATCCGTATTCCCCACGCCTGCTGTGTGGGTAGGAGAGGAGAACTCTTGAAATCAAGTGTAGGTGTGTTGGACGGTCTGTTTGACGGACTTCTCTCCTGTTGTTCTCCTCCTCCACGATAATCCGCAGAACCCTTCGTTCCCATCATCTATCTGTCCATCGACCTACTTTTCTGGCGCTCTTAATCCACCGCACCCCCCTCCGAAAATCTTTTCCTTCCTTCTACAATCCATCAATCTATCCCCACCTTCTCCCTGACAGAGGCTGGACATCTCGCCATTATATTGTCTGTATGGGAACATCTGTTTAGCTTACTGGCTCAACCCCCCCGCCTTGAAAGCATCCAGTAAAGCCTGACCCAGCCTCCACGTTGACTGGGGGGACAGAAGACAGTAAGTGGCCACATCTTAGTGACTATACGACGCTGATGTAACTGAGACAACTGCAGTAATAAGGCCTTTAGAGTGATGTAACAAAGCGTGTGGTGGATTCACTGGAGGTCCTTGGCAACAGAGCCTGGGAACCAGCTCATTGCATCAAACGCACAACTTGTGTTCAGTCGTCTGCCTCGCGCTTGTCAGACCAAGCAGATTCCCCTTCGATATGCTTCGATACAGCAGCTTTTTCTGCACCAGCCGCACAACCGCCGCCTCAACTTAATTGTCCTCGAAGTCGATTTTCTTTCAACGTCTCTACTTTGTGTTGTGAGCGCTGTCAAAAGCACGACTGTGACTGACTGGATCCAGGCGCTGCTGCTGCTGTTGTGCTGCTGAAGGGTTTCATTTCTTTGGCCAGTGTAAACAAGGTGCTACTCTATTTAAAGTTTACTACGGTGAGTTTTAACTGGTTGTGAAACAATGCAATATGGATGCCTCTGTATTACCTACACCAGGCTGAGGGAGACCATTAGCAAAACGTCTGGCTAGGTCTATATAATGAACTACGTATTTTTTATGAAATACATTTGTTGTGTTTTCTCTAGGTCTTTTTTCAGGAGCATGGGAAAGGGTTTAATTCAAACCATCTACCATGCTTTTTCATAGTGGCTTCAAGTATGCTTGCTCGAGAAAGGATGCAGGTGATAATGGATGACATGCTAGATA
The DNA here is from genome assembly GCA_023974075.1 of Chaenocephalus aceratus. Taxonomy (NCBI): domain Eukaryota; kingdom Metazoa; phylum Chordata; class Actinopteri; order Perciformes; family Channichthyidae; genus Chaenocephalus; species Chaenocephalus aceratus. Next base: position 84,746 of record JAMFTG010000258.1, on the reverse strand, counting down.
CGTTTGGCTTTGATACTTCTCGATAGCAACAAAGCCAACTTGTTACCATAACGGAGCGTCCACACTACGGCTTCAAAAAAAAGCTTGGAGCTGGGCGTGTCTGAAGCTTGGGGATTTTATTCGAGCAACGCGACCAACAACCAATCACATGAATGTCCCGCCCCCGACATACAGAGCAAAAACCCCGGGGATTTTATGCGAGCAATATATATTATATAAACTCCACAAACAGGCGAAAACCTACCAGTTTCCCCCACTGCCTCTGCCACCTCCCTCCATGCCTGGTTCCTCCGGTTTGTATCCCGGTAGGTGAAGAGGGTCTGGTCATACAAAAACCGGGTGATTGCTACGGCGATAGTTAGTTTCTCCTCCCATCTTTTTTTTAACTATAGAAATGAACGGCGGGATATCTCTCCCAGCTTAGACGCGGTTTGATTGGCTACGGCTTCAGCTGTCAGATTTTCAGAAACGGGATTTGATTGCTGGCGCTGGCCGGAGACGCCGAGACAGACCGCTATGCTACCCACAATTCAGTTCGGCGAAAAAGCGAGGCAGGACGTCACCCCATTCGAGCAAAATGGGGCAGGCGCGTTGGAAACCGTGTTTTGAAGCTGTCGAAGCCGTAGTGTGGGACGGGCCGTGAGGTTTCTGGTTCCAGTTTCAGGAACAGCTGACTAAGTCTAAAAAACGACAGTTGATGAGCTCATTCTGTAATCAACTCATGTCGGTGTGTGTGTCTCTTGCATTGACGCATGTTGTGCTTGCTTGTTACCAGGTGTGAAGTTGTGTAACTGCAGGAAGCCAACATGTGTGCTAAGTGTGTGTTCTGCAGGGAAATGAGGTTGAGAGACAACAACAACAGCAGCAGGAGGATGAAGAAGAAGAAGAGGAAGGTGGGGGGGGCGGTTGGGCGATGATGTCACGGTGGTGGTTTGGGACATTTAATCACACATGGTTTCTATATCAGTGGGCTGCTGCTTGGCTCCATGCCTCAGAGCAGACAAGGCCTCAGCAAGGAACACATCTGTGGACACATGTTGACCTCTGGCCGAACTGAAGCCTTTGTTCGTCAGACTAACGGGTCCAAACTGTGCATTGTGTGTGTTTGTTCATATTTGTTGTCATCTTGATTCCTCTTGCCGTAACAGAAACCACATTTATAACCTTTTGTTCGTATTTATCTTTGGGGTTTTCCATTTTCAAGTGAACTTGAAAGCAGAAACTATTCATGACACCGGAGGCATCAGAACAAGATGATGACAAATGGATTTATGAGCACTTGCAGGAATCCTTTAACCGATCAATGTCCCGTGAAACATCCAGCAGACATTGAGCAACGTTAGCATTTTGTTTCTTCCATCCAGTTTGAATCCATTTTGTTCAGCTTGTTGCTCTATTTGTGGTCGTACTCACAACTTTAGTTCGCATCTCGTTGGTATTATGAGCTTTTTACATAGACTATATAAATAATTACACATAGCCTCTTAGTGAAGCTTGCAGAATACTCTTAACACAAGGTACATCGAGTGTTTTTAGCAGCCATGCAAAATTACTTTCATTTCCTTTTTTGGCTTAAACAGGAAAGAAAACTATGAATATCAGATTTAGACCTCTTAAAACTAGTGGTGCACGATAATTATCGGTCCGATATTAGGAATTATGACGTCATCCCGATAAACCCGATAAAAGTTTAATAGCCCCGATAATATACAATATATTTTTTGGGTAAAAAAAATGAAAGAAATCCTGCGGTGTGGGTGGATTGGGATGAGGGGCGCTTGTTTTTCACTCGGCTCCTCCCGTTTTGCCAGTGCTGTGGTGTTAGTGGTTTAGGAAGAGGGGAGTTCTTCACAAATCCAGCGCTCCCTAACTCGTGCCTGCGCTGTGACGTAAATAGCGTGCGGCCGCGAAGCCAGACAGTAAACAAACATGTCGTCGGTAGTATGGGACTATTTCAAAGTTTCAGAGTGAGATAGTTCGCTTGCTATTTGTATTAACAGATGCAGAAGTTCCACGAGGAGGGAAGAAGGCAACGAGCTATAATACTTCCAACCTGATCAGTCACCTGAAACATCGCCATGGCTACGATGGTGTGTTCAAAGCGTACGAAGACGCCTGCGCTGCTAAACTAGCGGCGAATCCAAAGCCAGCTGCAAAGGCACCGGGGCTTTCACCGATCGACGAGGCTTTTGAAAAAGGCAAGACGTTTGCCAGAGACGACCCCAGGGTTAGTTTTGTTCATAGTA
>JAMFTG010000258.1:0-77500 GCA_023974075.1 Chaenocephalus aceratus | reverse complement strand
CTTGGCGCTACACCCTTCCACCATGTCTTATGACAGTTTGACCTGTAGTTTTAGATAGTTTTGACAATTCAAGTGAAAACAGAACCTCCCCTTTGGCCAATGTATTACAGCATGAATCTGCCTTTTTGTCTGTCTGGTCTAAATAACCTTATGTTTCTTATGTTCAGATTAGGAAGTGTAGCAACAGTCTAAAAGGTAAGCAAGGTTAGTGACAAGTCCATTGAAATAGGCAAGAGAAAGACCCGGTACCGGGGCCCTCCTGCAACATCTTGCAGGAAACAGTGTCTGAGGGCATGTTCATTTACTAAACTATGAATGTTTTATATCCATGTAACGGGAAGAAACTCATCTAACTGATCATTTTAATTTTTTTTTTGTGTTAAAACCCCACAATGCTAACGCTGAGCCTCTGAATTAGCAACGAGCGAAAAATGCTAACAGATGACTGCACCGAAATTCACTCACAAAACCTTATTATTTATCTTTGCACATCCAACAACGCATCGTTTCACATCGTGAGGGGACACAGAATCGAAGGGTAGCCTTCATTATCACTCAATTATACCAACTCGCGGAGATAATAACAAGAACAGACATCAAAATATATGGCGCTAGGTAGCTAAAAACGCTAACATGGCTCACCTGTGTCGTAGTCTGGTCAAAAGTGGTCTTCAATGGCATTAAAACGATAAAAACGCTGCTGAAGTTAATCCATAGGTTAATCCAATGTGTCTGTGTCCCTTTGAATGATTTCTGATAATCCATGAGCAATAAACCTGCTTTTCCGTTTCCAGATGTCAGAGCTAGAGACAGCTTCACTCTCATGCGCGAAGCCCCCACCTTTTTGTTTTACCATGTGTGTGAGTGGGGAGATTCCCCTTCGATTATATTGGCTCTAACGGTCAGAAAGAGATGTCAATCACCAAAATCGACCAATGGGTTCCAGAGAAACGGTAAAACCCCCATTTCCACCCAAATCACCTCAGAGGTGGAGTTTTTTTTGCTAAACCTCTCTAAAAAGGTCAATGTCACTTGTTTTGCATCAATCTTGATACAGGGTACTTATTATATGTCGTACTTTGGATTCCTAAAGCTTTTAGTCTACCTTACCATCATCCAAGGGTAGTTTTCACTATAAGTACAAAAGAATATTTGGACGGACACTATAATTTACAGTTTTTTACTATGTTCAATCTGAATTTTCTTTAAAATAAAAAACATCTATATTGATTCTGACTTTTGTACATCCAACTCACAGGTTTATCATTACTTTGAGAACAAATATTATTAATGTATCCCTTTTAGAAGAGAAGATATGGTCATTTGTTCTGGGAATGTCATTTTCGAGCCTGAGACCTGAAAACAGGCTCAGGGCTTAACTGGTTAAAACAAGTAACAAGTAAGAGGAATTCTGGAGGCAAAACTGATTATTTGGACAAGTTAGATCACAGTAGGTGAATCCAAAGGACTCTCCAAAGATGTCACTCCTCCCTTTAAAGCAACTCAATATCCAGGAAATGTTTCTGTAGCTAAGAGGTTCGTACTGCAAACAAATAGAGACAGAATAACACAACAGGGATTAGTCTGACGCATACAGTAAGCGGTGACATATTATTCATCGGTGTATTCTTTATTATTCACGGGATCTCCCTTTCTCTTCTGCTGACTGGTTTGATGCATGTCAGCCAAGCAGGAGGTCCAGCAGAGTCTCCAGCAGCCCTGCAAACTTAGCCAGGGATTAGCCATGATGAATGCTGCGTCTCCCCACTTAACACTGATGGATAGGACCTCCTCTTAGAAATAAGGAGAAATCCCAACAAGAGCTGTCCTCCCTGTCTTCTGGTGCTCCGTCTTCTTCTGTGTTGTCGGGGAATCCGAATTGGATACAATGCAGGAGATACAAACTGTTGTATTTGCTTGTTTTGAGACTGTGCCACAGCCATCTTGGAAAGGCAACAAATACGTCTCCAGAAAACCATAAATTCACCAGGATTGTAGGAGAAGTGGTTGGATCGTCAGACATTGTGAAGTTCTCAGGCCCTACCATCTTTCTCACGTAGAAACACCCAGACTTTAAAGTTGTTTGGTATCTCTATTTGATCTTTCTGGTCATTTTGTGTCTTTAGAGTTCATCCTGGAGCCTGCTTGTGTCCCGTGTGACACCTTATTACAAAGTCAAAGTCAATGCTGCTTTATTTATTTTAAGGGGACCCATCATGCAAAATGCACTTTTTGATGTCTTCTATACATCAGTATGTGTCCCGGTGTGTCAGGGAAACTCACGCAGCGTCAGAAAATAAACCCTCTCTCTTTCCTCCGTACCCAAATCTCTAAAACGGGGGAACAACGGAGCTGATCCAGATGTGAGTCCGATATGACGTAACATCTGAAATGTGACCCCACGGCCCATCAGAAACGTTGCTCTCAGAAACAATGCCCGACTGTTTTGGACGTAATATGGTCGGTGTTTACTTTCATTTCAACCTTTATTTATTCAGATTGGTCCCTTGAGATCATAGATCTCTTTTTCAAGGGAGACCTGCAGCCATAGGTTCCACATGAAACATAAAACAATAAAGGACATTATCTTATATTTACAGGATACATAGTTATAGACATTTACAAGTGCCCATTGTATCAGCAAGCTTTCATTTACCCTAGCTTTAAAAACATGCAGAGGAATGAGATGCTCAGTTTCAATTCTTGCTGAAGATTGTTCCAAGCAAGTGGAGCTGCGCACATAAAAGCTGTCTTACCTAAGACAGTCCTTGCTCTTGGCACATCTAACAAGACCACATCATGTGACCTCAGACAATAGCTGCTTGCAACTCTCGTGTGATCAGCGAGCAGATATAATACGGGAGTTACCCAACAAAGCTTTATAGATAAAAGTGTACCAGTGACTGAGCCTCCGTACCGAGAGTGATGGTAAACCTGCCTTGGTATACAGGGTACAGTGATGTGTAAGCGCTTTACAATTTGTGACAAATCTCAGGCATGTGATACGCAGCATCCAATTTGCTCAGGCAATGGGCAGGTGCATTCATATAGACCAGATCACCATAGTCCACACAGGTAAAAAAGGTCACAGAGCCTTTCCTGGCCTCAAGCGAGAAGCAGGACTTGTTTCTGAAAAAGAAACCTAGCCTAACCCTCAGTTTTTAAGCAGGTATTGACATGAAGTTTAAAAGAGCGACATCATCAAGCCAGATACCCAGGTATTTGTAACAGGCAACAACTTCAAGTTTTGTTCCTTGCGTAGTTACAATATCTAAAACAGGCTCTGGTGTCTTTTTAGCTTTTGAAAAAGAGCATTACCTTGGTTTGATCCACATTTAAAAGAAGCTTTAATTCAGAGCTGAGTCTGAATAGTGTTAAAAACAGCCTGTAATTTAACAACAGCCTCCTTAATGGAGGGACCTGCACAATACATCACAGTATCATCCGCATAAAAATGTAAAGTAGCTTCATCCACATTTTCACCTACGCTGTTAATATATATGGAGAATAAAAGTGGTCCTAAAACAGAACCTTGTGGTACACCATTAGAAATGTTTAACCATTCAGAAGACAGTCCATCAAAATGAACACATTGGGACCTTTCAGAGAGGTAGTTCACAAACCACCCACTGCATTGCTGGATATGCCAATACTGAGTAGCCTCTGCTTTAAAATGCTCTGATCAACGGTGTCAAATGCTTTGGAAAGGTCGATAAACAGCTGCACCTCTGCTTATTATCTAAAATAGTAGTAATGTCATTTACCACTTTCATTGTGGCAGTGATGGTGCTGTGTTCTTTCTGAATCCTGACTGATGCTCAGACAGGATATCATTTATACATAAAAACTCCTTTACTTGTTCACTCACAAGGCGTTCGAGCACCTTAGCCAGAACTGACAATTTAGAAATTGGCCTATAGTTATTTAAAATAGTTGCCTCCCCTCCTTTCAGTAAAGGCAAGACATGAGCAGACTTCCATACTTTTGGAATTGTGTTCGTGCTGAGGGAGAGGTTAAAAAGAGAAGTAAGAGGTGGAGCAATAAAATCTGCAGCCATCTTTAAAAAGAAAGGTTCTACGTTGTCCGGGCCAGCCGGTTTCTAGGATCTAACTTGGATAATGCTTCAGAACAATACCAACAGTTAAAGGAGTAAAACTGAAAGGGTTTTCCAGACCACTTTGTTCAGAGTCAAGGACTGGAGCGTTCACAGGAGCCACACAGCCAAACGAGAGCCACAAGACACAAAATGCTCATTAAAAGCAATTTAGCATAGTAGCCTTGTCTGATATAGAGCCAGATGCTGTGGTGAGGCACGGAGGTAGCTCATTTGGGATATCACCAGTGGAAATCGATTTTATGGCTTTCCAAAATTTCCTAGGATTATTCAGGTTTTCTGTGGTAACTGACAAATAGTACTTTGATTTAGCACTTTTTATTTGAGATGTGAAGCTATTTCTTAGCTGCCTAAAACGTAGCCATTCTACCTCTGAGCCTGATTTCCTAGCCTTAGCCCAAGCATTATTTCTCTCATGAAGGAGACTGACAGCTCAGCAGAAAACCAGGGATTGTTTCGTCCCTTCACTCTAAATTTACGCAGAGGTGCAATGTCTATCCTATAATTTTCATAAAACCCAATATAAAATAAGACCATGCAGTTTCTACATCAGCACACAGATTGATTCTACCCCAATCAAAATCAAACAGATCATGCACAAAACCCTGCTCCACAAAGTGTTTTTTGTCTCTCTTTGTGATGACACGTGGTTTAACCTTTTGGACCTTAGTGTCCCTAATTGTGGCTACAACACAGTGGTCACTCACATCATAGCAAATACTCCCACAGATGAGTATTTATGTGGAACATTTGTTAAAATTAGATCAATTAAGGAGGATTTATTTGGGGACTTAATATTTGGGCGAGTAAGGGACTGTCTATAATCTGGGTAAAATTCAATGAGGTACACAGGTTTTTAAAATCCTCTGACACAGAAGTTAACCAGTCCCAATTAAAATCACCAAGCAGCACTATTTCCTTGTAGGAAAGTTGTGATAATAGTTTTTGCCAAAGACGATAAAGACTCCTTGACAGCCGAAGGTGCCCTATAGCAGCCCACCACCATGAGCTGTTGACCCTTTGTTACCTCAATATTCACGGCTAACAATTCTAGCTGTTTACTAACAGATTTGGAAACCATATTAGTTACACAAAACTTATTTTTCACATAAATGGCAACGCCACCAACCTTTTTTAGGCCGGTCAGTACGATATACACTGTAACCATTTATGTAAATGTCAGAGGCCAAAATGGATTTATCTAGCCACGTTTCTGACAAGACAATGACATCAGCATCAGTCGAATTCGCCCAGATACGGACAAAATCTAATTTAGGTAACAGACTACGCACATTTAAATGAATTAAACCTAGCCCAGATCTAGATATAAGATCAGCAGGAGTAGCTATTTGACTAATACTGGTCGGTGGACCTGGATTTGGCTGTACATTTCCTGATAGTAACAACAATAAAAATACCAAGCACCTTTTCCTCTTAATCAACACACATACATTGTCAGCTGTTCTAGAGTCACCAGCAAACTTCGCAAAAGTGAGATTAGAGTTAAAAAACAATTCTGAAGGACCATTATGGCAGGCATGTGAGAAAGACAAACATTTTCCGAAATGAATGTCCGCGACAGTGCAACCAGCAATTGTTTGTGCACCACCTCCGAAACTGTACAGGGGATGTCCACAGCGGGCGGCAGAACATACCCGAATCCAGTAGATTGTTCAGGACGACTAGCGATCCTCTCCTTGTCCAGCACAGCCAAGAAAAGGCACAGCAGAAACACGACACCCGCCATTAGCGGGTTTACATTAGCATCGCTAACACTCAGAGCTAACCTGTACTGGAGAGCATGTGTGTGAAGAAGCAGGAAGTAGAAAGGAACTCACCTTGTGGTATAACCGGCAAGAGAGAAAGCCTTTGAGCTCCAGACTGTTTCAGATCCTTGATAATCCATGATATGGCGTTTCATCACCGCAGTATTTAGTTTAGACGGTAGCTGCCGGGTCCCGCATGAGCTCAGACCCCTCCTTTTTTATTTATTTTAAAGCTTTATACCCAAAATCAGCGCTTTTGAAACAGGAAGTGAAACAGAGGGATATGAGGCATGGCTAGAATGGTGATCTGTTTGGTATTTTGAGCAAAACACTTCAAAGACATGTTTTTTTATATATTTGTATATATCTGAGGCCGATGCTATTGCCTAAAGATAGCATGATAGGTGACCTTTAATACATGATTCAAATAACCTAAAAACGGATGCAAAACGAAAGCCAAACCATGACGTTGAATCTAAACCTAACCAAGAAATATTGTTTACTAAACATAACCAACAACTGAAGTTTTTGTCGTGGTTTTTTTTCCCGTTTAAAACCGTGACAAAGAGAGAAAAGAGTTTCCCTCGAAACCTCATAAGAAAAGGCAGTTTACTTGAATATAATTGTGTAGGAGAAAAGGTCGCATGGTTGGTACTTTCAACCAACTTCATTGGCATCTGTCAGGCAGAGTTTGAGATATCCCAATGACAGAAAACACAGCCCTGCTTCACTGAGGTAACAAACAGGTAAACAGTCATAGCATTTACACTGATCAGCATCATTTCCTCGACTTTATTGCGCTCTCCTCTGGTCAACCTCCCGCTCTCCCTCCTCGACCTCTGACTTTGACCCTCAGAGTAACAACAGGCCTGCCTCCAGTCCCCCTTCCACCTCGTAAACATTGACAACAGCCCTTAACTAGCGACTAATCGCCGGCTTGCGCTGGTGCGGACGGGCGAACGGGAAGCTTTAATTAAAACTTTCCCACGAACGGCCAACCGGACGAGGCACCTGTTTAATGATGACATGATGTCACTGCGTTACCGTCGCCACTGGTCCAATTAGCAAACAGAAGTGTTTTTCCTAGCCTGTTTTGTTTTATTGAGGGCCACCAACAAGACTTGTTTTGCTGCTCCTGTATTTTTCTCCAGCAGATGTTTTTGATGACTTGCAGGAACATCGAGCAACGTTCACCTCTGTGCGGCTGGTTCCTGTCACTGCTTTTAATCAAACTGACGTGGAAACCTACGGGGGAATGGGCGCAGAAAAAGGAAGAAAACAGTACTGTCATGTTTGCAGAGGAATCCCCACTGACCTCGATAGAGTCTGGTTCACAGTCTGGAAGTGTCCCCATTTAATTTGGACACCCGTGGGTGTCATTTGATACCGAGGCTGATTTAACTTTAAAAGACCCCCCTTCTTTACTGCCCTGGAGGTTACTCTAAGAAAACACTGCAGGGAAACTACAAAAAAGCAGCTAAACGGCCAGCCTCCACTGACACACATTGTTCTAATGTCGGCCACGGAGGTTCACGAGCAGTTCAGTGCCTGCTATCCGCAGATCGAGTGTTAAATAAGGCATTATAATCTCGCCCTGGACCCTTATGAGCCTCTTAAACTGCCCTGAACCCGTCTGCCACCCTTCCCCCAGACCTTTAGGAGAAGCCAATAAAATACACAATAATCAGACGTCTCAATCATGCATATCAGTCCTCCAATAACTTTAAACGTCATCTAAGCCCCTAAAAGAAGCTGTGAGAGAAAGCCGACCCTCACGCCTAACTTTACCCCAGTGGCTTCAGTCGGGCGCCTGGTCTAATTCAAGCTTTACGTGGCCTGAGAACAATGTGGCAGCCTTTAGGGAGCACCTACAGTGACAAACGAGCCCACATAGGCTGGTTGGTCTGTCGCTGGAGGCTAATCTCTCACACGTTTAATGCCTCTCAGTGTTCTGTGTGTGTGGTTTCAGACTTATCGAACATGTGCGCTCGGGAATCTGCTATCTAATCTAAATTCCCAAGGTGAAGTGAAATTCCCCCCTTTTTTCTCGTTTTGACCTTTAATGGAAGTTGCGATTACGGATAGAAATAAGTGGTGTGTGAGCTTGTGTGGGCATGCAGTCGTAGCCATTAGAGAAGGTACTCAGATGCATTTATCCAGCCTTGAATTGAATGTAAAGTGGATCAAAATCAAAATTCAAATTAAAAGTTCATAGTTTAAAAAGTTAACACAAGACTTCCGTACGTTATCTAAAACATGCACGCATACTGCAAACACTGAGCGCTCTTCAAGTGTAGCATCTGTTAGACTTACTGTGTGCATAAATGTATGGATAGTCAAAACATGGGCTTCTGAATCCATTATGCATTCATATTGTGCATAATGCATATTTTCCACTATCGTATTTGTTCCTTTCACTTTTCGCTTCTGGACAGATTTGTTCTCGCTTTTTTTCCATGTGTTCCAGGTCTGTGTTGTGAGTACTGTAATTCAGAGGTTAATCAGATTTACAACCAGATGATGTTTAAATATTATTTAAAACCACTTTTGTTTGTCATTATTGTTTTTGGAGTGGCTCAAAAGATTCTGATATACCAACAAAAAGCACAAAGTACAAAGAAGAACGACTTTTTGGCGAAAAATATAACATTTATTTAGACCGATATGATAAGGCGTGAACACTAGGGTTTATTTGCTAACTATAACACACACACACACACACACACACACACACACACACACACACAGATACAGAAGCACTGCCTTAATCCTTTGTATGTCCAAAATGGCTTCTGACTTTGCACAACCTTTAATCTTTCCCGCTGAGTCCACACGAATGTTTTTCATTGTTCTAACGTTGCATACATCCCTCATTAAATATCTACACGTCTTCCCTGATCCTCTTTCCATCCTTTTTTTATCCCAAGGCGATATTTATAAAAATCCCTGCTGCTCCGTGTGATGTTCCCCTGCTGACCCACAGCGAGGAGGCCAAGCATGGAGGCTTTTGTTTTATGTGCTTGTAAGGTCTTGGCATTAAGAGGAAGCTTTGGGCTTGCCAGGGATATATATCTGTTTCTCTTAAACCACATCTACACACACACACACACACACACACACACACACACGCACACACACACACACACACATATATATATACTGTACAGTGGCCGTTATTGTAACAGCCAGAACTCATGCATTAATCATGCATCCATCCAGGATTATGAATACATACATGCGAGGAACATAAGCTTAATGTAGCATACAGTAAGTTGCCATCAGGTTCTCAAGCGGTTTGTTACTATACCTTCCGGAAAGGTGATCACTGAAACAATTAAACTGACCTCAGGACTTTTCCTTTAAGTCTTTCTACATACAGGAATCACTCCTAACTTATCTGAAGTTTGTTCTGTGTCCCTAGGCTTCAAGCTATGACGTGTTATAAATAGATACCCCTCTAGTGTCCGTTTTGGAAGGTTTCTGGTAAGACATATCACCTTTGGCTTGGTGCATTCAGTCTTTCTAAAATAAAATGTTTATTGTACTTTTTCTAAACAGATGGCAACTTGCATGGCAGCCCCTGTCTGTGTATGAATGCATGTGAATGGCTACATGCTGACTAAAGTGCAATGTACAGTAAAATGCAGTCCATTGGATGATCTCCTGAGTGAATGTCCAATGTTTGCTGACCAACATCTTGACTTAAACGTTGGTAGCAGGGCGGGAGACGACCAAATGGACATATTTCCAATGTCACTGAAAAAAATTCTACTGTTATTCTGATGTTAAAATCAAGAGCATCTTTTGTTTCCATTTCTAATAATGGACGGATACATTTCCCCATTTTTAAACGGCAAAAAGAGTCCATTGGGCTGAAGGGAATGTCATTAGATATACAGGTAGTACACAATAATAATACATTCAAACTGTACCTGATGACATGCTTAATAAAGAGTCATGAGATAACCAAAGTCATGGGGAGCATGAATATCTGTACCTAATTTCACTGCAATATTGCACAACATTGTCGCGGTGGGTATTTGCGCATACGTTGAGAAGTTTATCTGCATGTTTCATGGCTTTCTTTGACCATTCTCTCTGCAATAAACGTGTTTGCAAGTTTCCCCCGGACGCTCGGCTTCTGTAGGAAATGAAGCGTCTTCCGATGAAGTGTGTGTAACAGTTTGAACGCGGGACCACACACACACATCAGTGCTGTCAGGGCTGCACTTACTCTTTCTAAGCACATTGACTGTCCAGACCATCTCTTCCCAGACACTCACGTTTTGTGGATGAGCTCATACGCAGCCAGAACCAAAGCACTTAAACGTGTTCTTATAAAAAGATAAGTATTCCCTGCAGGCTTCTGAGCCAGACTGACAGTAGATGTGCGCGGCTTAGTGGGACCACGGTCCATCCACATGCAAGGCTTTAGGCAATAATCGATATGTCAGACAGCTCGTTTTTCCTTCAGCTTTCTTTTTTGAATCTTGATTTTGTAGGTTGAGTTCAGCAACGTAGGAAAGGCTTCAAAACCTTCACCAACTTCCCTGAAACAGGCTTTTCGGCAGGACTTTATAAAATACGATGGACCAAAAAGGTGAAATGTACACAAGTTTCCGTACACATTCATTTAATTACTCTACATTGACCTATCCTAGTTCTTACAGTTAGAACAGAAAACCGATGGCAACGTAACAAAATGTGATCGGTTGCATAACTTTGAATATTAGCGTTCATATTGACTTCTGCTTCTGGCGAGTATTCAATCAGCTTTATCGCTTTGCTTTGGTCTCCAACAACTCCCTACAATAAACGGCTTTGTTCGATTGACAATATCCATTTGACCATTTTAGGTTTTCCACTTACGTCTGCTGATTTCTGAGTGCTCAAATAAAAAGCACATGCCTTTTTGACTGTTGCTATTTGACTTTGTATTTCTGGATAATACAGTATATTGTCAACCACAATAAAAACACTTATTTATTCTTTTTACTAACTCCAACATGCACATGCATACAGTATGCAACATGTTACAAGGGGATGCAAGTATAAAAAGGTCTAATCTAAGCAGTCATATTTAAAGAAGCTACCACTTAGCCAAAAGACGCTAACGGCCCGTCCACACAGCGGCGTGCGTTGACGCTTCCCCATTCACTTTGAATGGGGTGACGTCACTTTTAGCCGAAATGCATCGTGGGAAGCGACGTGGAGCGTAGCTGGCGTGGCTCGCTGCAAAAGTTGAGCAATGTTCAACTTTTGACGCCTCGGCAGAAGCGTCAGCCAATCGAATCATATGCCAGTACAAGCTCTGGCCAATCAAACCGCTGCTTGTGTGTCAGGGGCGGGAGATTCATGTGATTGGTTGTTGGTCGAGTTTCAGACACGCCCGCCGGCAAGCGTCAACGCACGCCGCTGTGTGGACGGGCCGTAACACACTGTAGCTAACACATTGTAAACATGAGAACTGTTGACTTAAAGGTGGGGTATGTCATTTATTTCAGAAACACTTGTTATATTCCATGGAATGTTCTTAACATCCCGATAGCAATGAATATATTAAGTGCTTTGACAATAAATACATAAATATTTTTCATCTGTGGAAGCCGTGGCGCTGTAAAAAGCTCGACCAATCATCTGAGCCGGCTAAAGTAACTGATGGCCTACCTGCCTGTCAGCCTTCCATCGGGGCACAAACTTATCTCGTGCCCTCATTGGTCATGTGCGCGTTCGTGTGTGTTGGAGGAGGGGCTCTGAGAGGAAGGGGCAGATTTCTTCCGGTTGTGTATTTTCAAATTCTAGCGCACTCGAGCTGCTCCAAAATTACATACCCCACCTTTAAGAATTATGTTTGTTTTTCGACGTGCAACCTTGTTCATATTAAACAAATCCATTTGACTAATTTTTGTATGTAAATATATTGATGAGTTCAGCTTTAAATATATTATCTTAAAAATCTTAAACAAAATTCTCTGTCAGACTTTTGTAGTCTTTATTGCAGATTTAGTTTTTTTTGTTCAAAACGATTGTGAATATACAAATATCTGTTCACAAAACTAATACCTTTTTATGGCAGAATGAACTGTTCTCTCTTTGAGTACCATGGCTACGCACCATAACACAGACACAGTGTTTCTGCTCGCTCAGCCATACGCCCTGTGCTGGTTTATAAGAGTGTTGAATCCCAGCCAAGAAGTGATCTTCTGGGACTTCGACTACTCCGAGGGTCCCGTCACGGTTCCTCTCCGACACTGGCTCTTCATTAACCAGGGCATTCAGTAGGACACACACACACACTCAAACACTCATATATTCTGTCTTTTTCGTTACAAACATGCAAAAACCCAAATTCAGATTCAGCTTTAGGGAAATGTAAATGATCTGCGTGTGGATTTGAGTGTGTGGATTTAATGAGAGCCACGCAGCCGTAGTGCCCTCGGCTTGTTTCTTTTTTTTCACTTTGAACTCTAATTTACACCGCCGTGAAGACTCATGGGGGATTTACAGATTCAGTGTTCGAATCTCAGGAGATCTTGAGTTTCAGAGTCAGAGGGCACACAAACAAAGAGAGCCAATCCTTCTCTCAAAGTTTTCTTTTTCACGGCATCTTTCCTCCACTTGTATTCCTCACCCAGTTCACCTGATGAGCTCAAGGGTAATTCACAGACTGTGATTCCAGCTCTGTGGTGCTGAACAGCTTTCAGAGGAAGTGGAAGTCAAACGCATGCACTCCAAACTCCCTCTTCACCAAAAAACTTACTTTTGAAAATGTGGCATTCATTTCTTTAGTCATACAGTACAAGTAGACTACAACTACAACTTCCATGACTTATTAACGTAAGAAACAACCAAGCACAGAGCGCTTATGTGGCACCCCTGGGATGTGTGACCACATTGATATAATAATTATTATTGTTTGGAGTTGGAATATGCCTTTGTTTTGTACATCTGTCTTTTTTCATTTCGTTGGTGGGGTTGAGCAGTGCATTTGGTCGTGTGGCGGAACGTTTGTGTTCCGGGGACTGGTTAGAGGGACGGACTTCCGGTGTTTCATCAGAAGCAATCTGGAAGGAAGCCAAATAACCCAATATGGTCTAGCTGCGGCCGCGGCCAGTACACGGCGGTACACGAAGGTACACGACACGCCCACCTGACACCCAGCGAATTGACGAGATTTACATCATACAGCCCATGTAGTATAAACATTGATTTTAATTTCTTACAGTAGGAGAGGTTTTGGGGTTTAGGAGGGAGGAAGGAAGATTAGGATTAGGTAAAAAGGTAGGGAGTGGTTAGGGTTAGGATGGGGGGAAGGGAAGGGTTAGATTGAAGGGAGGGAAGAGAACTGCTACCCGGGAACGTTCACACTGGGTAGTTTATTTAGTTTAAAAAAAATTATCCAACGAGTTAGAGACCACAAAGGAAGTGTAGTACCGCCGTTGGCCACAAGACTCCGGCGCACTCCTGGGGGCTTGGTTCAACCTCCACTGTCCGCGGCCGCAGCTAGACCCTTCTCAGCCACCGTAGTGTCGTGTCAGGTGGGCGTGTCGTGTACCATCGTGTACCGCCGCGGCCTCAGCTAGACCGTTCTCAAATAACCCGTGTCCTCATCGCTCCTGTCTCACCTGCTCATTACAGGTATCATCACTGTTACTGTGGTCCTCATATCGGGGACCCGTAACACTTACAGCTATGCTTTTGGGAATGTCTGCGAACTTTTAAATTCTGCCTTAACTCTGGACGAAATTGGCAACCATGTGTTTTCGTCTCAATTGCATCATCAACACATGTGTATTCACTGGTTTCTTCTTCATGCAACCCATTGACGTTACGTAGAGAGCCTTCTCAAACTTCTCAGTTACAAACGTTTGAATTATTAAAAGGGGTTGTCCTAACATTAACATATAGTATTGTTGATTGTCAGTTAGATTCTCACCATGTGTTTATAGGCATGACTGCTGCTGTAGCTATAATGTTTGATTGAGAGGATATGAAGACACCATTGTCTCACAGTTTCATGCAAATCTAGACGGTACATTCTTAATCTCTATCGGAAACAATTGTCGTGACAAAAACCTCTAGCGGCTTTAAGAAATGATTACATATGATATGATTTATACCTAAGGAAAAGAAAATTGGTAACACTTTTAGGTGCACATATTCACCATCAACTAGTTCATTAACATATTAGAGTCAAACTACTAGATTATTGGTTATGAACAAGACTTCCCTTTAAAATAGGGAACATATTTTGAGTTAGAAATACCACATTATTTTGACACAATTAACACTTAGTTTCATGTCATAAGAATAGACCATATGTGTTAGGTGTTATGAGAGAATATTAGGCCCATATTGAGCATATTAAGACCCTAACTCATGTTCAACAACGTCCTTACTTACAATAAATAAGCACTAATTAGAGGGTTATTGAGGACAAACTCTTAATGTAGTACTTGTAAAATATGGTCATGTAGAATAAGGCATTAATACGTGTTTAATAATGACTAATAAAGAGCCGATATACTGTTAATATGCATGTTAATGAACAACTAGTTGATGGCGAATATGTGTGCCTTAAAATAAAGTGTTACAAGAAAATTATGCTTTTTTTTCTAAAGAGCTGTAATGTCCTCAGATGGAGGGCGAGTAATTTGATGGGTCAACAAAACCATATTGGAGCCATGATAGTTCCCTAACCAAGTTGTGTTTGTGCCTAACCTTAATCCTAGTGGTGCCTGGTGAGGGAGGGTTTTATGTTTACAGATTTGTCTCGGTTTTGGAAAGCAAAGTTCCTGCTGATCTGGAAAGGAATTCACAATGTACCTGATTGCATGTTTTTATTTTGAAGAACACTGTAGACATCTCACCGTTATCCAGTCTTTGTGATAAAATACTGATATACACCTGAACATCAGGAGGAGAGGACTCTTTAAAGTAGAGACACTACATACTGATATACACCTGAACATCAGCAGGAGAGGACTCTTTAAAGTAGAGACACTACATACTGATATACACCTGAACATCAGCAGGAGAGGACTCTTTAAAGTAGGGACACTACATACTGATATACACCTGAACATCAGCAGGAGAGGACTCTTTAAAGTAGAGACACTACATACTGATATACACCTGAACATCAGCAGGAGAGGACTCTTTAAAGTAGAGACACTACATACTGATATACACCTGAACATCAGCAGGAGAGGACTCTTTAAAGTAGGGACACTACATACTGATATACACCTGAACATCAGCAGGAGAGGACTCTTTAAAGTAGAGACACTACATACTGATATACACCTGAACATCAGCAGGAGAGGACTCTTTAAAGTAGAGACACTACATACTGATATACACCTGAACATCAGCAGGAGAGGACTCTTTAAAGTAGAGACTCTACACACTGATATACACCTGAACATCAGCAGGAGAGGACTCTTTAAAGTAGAGACTCTACACACTGATATACACCTGAACATCAGCAGGAGAGGACTCTTTAAGGTAAAGATGGGAGTACTTTTCGACCACTGCTAATTTTCTTTTTTCCTGATCTGAGATTTGACAGGGTATTTGATGTGTGTGTGCTGGGACAAACACACTTTCCTGATCAGTGCATCACCCACTGCGATAAAGCCAACTTGGATGAGGACACTGTTGGATGAGAATGAATAAGAAACTCACTTTCACAAGAGCAAGTGATCAGTGACTGATGAGGCTAAGACTCCAGAGACATTTGACCCTCCAGAAGACGAGGATAATGGTTCAAAAAGACAGAAATGATGGTCTCCAGAAAATGTAAGGGAGGTGACATTTATTCTACTTTGTCATTGAGGAAACGTTTAACCTCAATTAATAAATCTTCTTTTAAATAGTATGGCATCATAATTGTGACACACTTTGTGGAAGTTTGTTGAACTTGGCCACTAATGAATCAGTGTTAAATTACCAACATGCCAATACGTATAAAAGAAAACAGACCTTGTTTCTTCCTGGCTTGTCTTGTGTGGGAACACGTAATGCTTTAGAGGCGTCTTGCTGTAATAACATCTAAAGAGACAAGGTGTGTATCTACACTGAACAAAAATATAAACGCAACGCTTTTGTTTTTGCTCCCATTCTTCATGAGATGAACTCAAAGATCTAAAACATTTTCTATATTCACAAAATAACCATTTCTCTCAAGTATTGTTCACAAATCTGAAAGAATCTGTGATAGTGAGCACTTCTCCTTTGCCGAGATAATCCATCCCACCTCACAGGCTGTGGCATATCAAGATGCTGATTAGACAGCATGGTTATTGCACAGGTGTGCCTTAGGCTGGCCACCATAAAAGGCCACTCTGAAACGTGCAGTTTTGCTTTATTGGGGGGGTCTGGGGGGGTCCGAAAACCAGGCAGTATCTGGTGTGAGGGGTAGGGGTAGGGTTAGGGGTAGGGTTAGGGGTAGGGTAGGGGTAGGGGTAGGGGTAGGGGTAGGGTAATGTTGTGAATCGAGTGGCCTGTGTTCGTCGTCCATAACATACGCCTGCCCATACCATTACCCCACCATCACCATGGGCCACTCGATTCACAACATTACCCTAACCCTTATTTTTACAAATATAGCGACCAGAAATAATGCTTTTGCTGCTGCTGCCGTACTTTAGGTAAAGAATATCAGTACTTTACGTTTCGTGCAAGTTAAAGCAGCCGGATCAACAAACCTTAGTCAAAGTCAAGTGAAAAGTCAAAGTCAATTTTTGTCAATCTTTCAGTTTGTGTGTACAGAAGAGAGATCGAAATACTGTTTCCCGCAATTCTGAATACAATACAAATATATATAAAAATATGTATATACCTATATATACACAATCGACAGACACATGTATATGCACACATTAAAGGTGGGGTAGGTAAGTTTGAGAAACCGGCTCGAGATACACTTTCTGTTATAAGTGCTTTGTCAATAAATCCATAAAGAAACATCATCAGTGGAAGCCGTGGCGCTGTAAAAAGCACGACCAATCATCTGAGCCGGCTAAAGTAACTGGATGGCCTACCTGCCTGTCAGCCTTCCATCGGGGCACAAACTTACCTCGTGCCCTCATTGGTCATGTGTGCGTTCCTGTGTGTTGGGGGAGGGGCTCTGTGAGGAAGTGGCAGATTTTTTCCGGTTGTGTATTTTCAAATTCCAGCGCACTCGAGCTGGTTTCTCCAAAATGACCTACCCCACCTTTAAGACATAAATAAAAGCACAACAATCAATATGTACAAAGTAACAGTCACTTCACATCTTACCCCCAAATTATACATTTTTGAGTATTACTAGTATCAATGTTTTTAAAACTCTTGAAGTCATAAATATTCAATGTTATAGAAAAGTCATCTTTGTGAGTAGATATTGGCAGGTTTGTTCACCTGTGTGCGTGTGCGTGTGCGTGTGCGTGTGCGTGCGTGTGTGCGTGTGTGTGTGTGTGTGTGTGTGTGTGTGTACCAGAATGAGCCATCCTTTGGCCATCTCTGAGACCAGAAGGAAGTCGGCTCTGTTATTTTATTGATAGCTGCATCTGGAAGGCAAATATTGTCGTCTTCCCGGGTTATTTTCTGAGATTCGGTAAGAGAATGTCCGAATCTTTTGCGGTGACGTTAACCAAGAGAGGCCAAAGCCAACTGTCTGGCTTCAAGGCTTGAAAACAAAGTTGCATCATTAACCTCAGCTCTCTGTCTAGCTCTTGTCCTCGTGTGATCGCTTGCTTAGATCCAGCTTTCAGAGGCAAACTCCCCCTCAGATACTCTTCAACGAGTAAGACAGGGTTATCTTTCATTAAGAGTTTTGTCGATAAGCTTCTGGCTCCACTGTGTCATCTAAATGTATTTCCCTCCTGTTCCCAGGCTCTTTACAACCCCAACATATGATTTGTACTTAACCATTAGGCTGGAATAAGCCCTGGGATAGTAATGGCTATCCCTGTAGAAAACACTATTTGTATTGTTATTATAGTCTTCATTGTTGTTGTTATTGTGTATCCTTCCTTCTTAGCAGCTTGTTTCTAATTTTAATTTAGGCTGTTTCAGAGAATTGCCGTTAAATAGCTCGTAACTTCATTAATGCTGATTAGAAAATGGTCTATGGAAACTTAAAACATCAAAATACTCATGTCTCGAGTTAAGCTAGCTTAAGACCTGTTAGCGAGGGGTAGGGTATTTTTGGACACTCATTGCTCCTTCAAATGTGTGTAGGGTCCAACAATAGAGAATACATTCCTTCACAGAAATAACATAGGATAAGTGTTAGAAATTAAAATCAATGTTTTATGGCATAATGTACCTTAAACATACCGTCAGTTTAAATGCTATTTTATTCTGGAAAAACCCGGAAGTTCTCAATACCAAGCTTTTATTCTGAAAATTCGTCATGACGACATCCGGGACTACTGCCCATTAGTATCATTAAAGTGGCTATTGACGCCGTTAACATGTATTACATATAAAGTTATGAAAGAGAAAAGGAGGAGAAAAGGCATGTGGAAGTAAGCAATGAATGTAAAATGTCGAAATCCTCTGTTTAACGCGATATCGGACACGAACGAGGGGGGAAGTCCCCTACGTCACTACAGCTCCCAGAGAGGAGGAGCTAACAGCCAGCACGCGGGAAAGATGAATGCTTGTAAGCTCTCTTCTGCACGGCCATCAGAGAGAGAGGAAGCTGCAGACTTTCTCTCCTGACTGAACAATATCCTGCTTGTAACATTACCGCGCTTTTTATTAATTAAAGTACCCATTTTGAACCTTCTCAGAGACTCCATTTAGTCTCCTTTTTAAGCTTCTTACCTGGATACGAGAATAACGAACACAGCATAGCAATAAGTTAACATAAATGTTAGTAGGTTTTTGGGGCTGCCTTGAGGTAACTGCTAATGTTAGCAGGCTAGCAAGGAGATGCTGGGTCCATCTTAGCGTGTTAGCATGCTAAATCTGGCAACAGATATATTTTAGTCTGGCTTGGTGTCAATTTGTAGTTTTATGTCTTTTGATGGTCATCTTGAGACTATTCCTGGTTAATACACATCTCTTTGATCAACATCTTGTCGGTCAAATTCAAAATGATATGTTAGAGCTGCTAGTAATGTTTGCTAGCAACAAATGCTAAAATGCTTTACGGTGGATATTAATAATTCCCTTAAGGTCAGCTAAGATTCCCTTTCAATGATTTTAGAACTAAATCAAAGCAAAACGGACACATTATTTATGTTGTCTCTGTGCATTTGAAGTGCCCTCTCAACTCTCTAATATTTAACTGGAAAAACATCAACCACTGGCCTCGCCCACTCACTTTTCTCAAGCTCTGAACTTCTTGGCTTGTCTGCAGCGTCTCTCCCAACAGGGGCTGCAAAAACAGCATTAACATACGTGGGAGGGGATTTTTTACCATTACTCAGAATCAGATAGCGCACAGTTGACCGTGACATAATTCTATTTATAATGGCTTAAGACCACGGTCTGTATAAATGTCATATGCTTCAATCTGGCCTATCTACATGTCTGCCTGCAGAGCATGAAGGGAGAAGGCGTGGACTGACCTGCAACTGGTCATAAAAATGTAATTATAAAGTGGGTTGTTTCAGCCAAGCAATCTGATTGGACGATGGTGCGGTCAAGCCGGGTGATAATTCCCATGAAGCCCATGCTCGATATAAGAAATGTAGGATGCCAACACAAAGGGCAATAACATCGGTAGAGCTATGTATTCTGACCAGAGAGGGCAAAAGTACACACATCCTTTCCTCAAGTAGTAGTACAGATACTCGTGTTTAAAAATACTCTGGTAAAAGTAGAAGTACTGACTAAACTTCTTTACTCAAGTCAAAGTAAAGAGGCTTTGAAATGTACTTCAGTAAAAAGTACCCATAATTAGCAGCTGTTTTAAAGAGTACCTGACCTCCCTTTATATTAATAGAACAATAATGTCATTGTTAGCTAATGAATGTTTCCATGCTGAACAACGGCAACATGACAACGTTTCCATTGGTCCCTCTTCTTTAGAGAAGACCAGGAAGTGATGGATACACGGATCGTGTTCCAACCAATAGGCACGCAGTGACTCTAAAGAATAATGATCACGCACCAAACACACATTCAGACTAAAGGAACCAGCTGTTTGGGAAATGAGAGAAGTAGAAAGTACAGGTATTTGAGTTCAACGTGTAAGAAGTAGAAAGTACAGGTATTTGTGTTCAACATGTAAGAAGTAGAAAGTACAGGTATTTGAGTTCAACATGTGAGAAGTAGAAAGTACAGGTATTTGAGTTCAACATGTAGGAAGTAGAAAGTACAGGTATTTGAGTTCAACATGTGAGAAGTAGAAAGTACAGGTATTTGAGTTCAACATGTAAGAAGTAGAAAGTACAGGTATTTGAGTTCAACATGTAGAAGTAGAAAGTACAGGTATTTGAGTTCAACATGTAAGAAGTAGAAAGTACAGGTATTTGAGTTCAACATGTAGAAGTAGAAAGTACAGGTATTTGAGTTCAACATGTAGGAAGTAGAAAGTACAGGTATTTGAGTTCAACATGTGAGAAGTAGAAAGTACAGGTATTTGAGTTCAACATGTAAGAAGTAGAAAGTACAGGTATTTGGGTTCAACATGTAAGAAGTAGAAAGTACAGGTATTTGAGTTCAACATGTAAGAAGTAGAAAGGACAGGTATTTGAGTTCAACATGTAAGAAGTAGAAAGGACAGGTATTTGAGTTCAACATGTAAGAAGTAGAAAGTACAGGTATTTGTGTTCAACATGTAAGCAGTAGAAAGTACAGGTACTTGTGTTCAACATGTAAGAAGTAGAAAGTACAGGTATTTGTGTTCAACATGTAAGAAGTAGAAAGTACAGGTATTTGGGTTCAACATGTAAGAAGTAGAAAGTACAGGTATTTGTGTTCAACATGTAAGAAGTAGAAAGTACAGGTATTTGTGTTCAACATGTAAGAAGTAGAAAGTACAGGTATTTGAGTTCAACATGTAAGAAGTAGAAAGGACAGGTATTTGTGTTCAACATGTAAGAAGTAGAAAGTACAGGTATTTGTGTTCAACATGTAAGAAGTAGAAAGTACAGGTATTTGGGTTCAACATGTAAGAAGTAGAAAGTACAGGTATTTGAGTTCAACATGTAAGAAGTAGAAAGTACAGGTATTTGTGTTCAACATGTAAGAAGTAGAAAGTACAGGTATTTGTGTTCAACATGTGAGAAGTAGAAAGTACAGGTCTTTGTGTTCAACATGTGAGAAGTAGAAAGTACAGGTATTCGGGTTCAACATGTAAGAAGTAGAAAGTACAGGTATTTGGGTTCAACATGTAAGAAGTAGAAAGTTCAGGTATTTGTGTTCAAAATATAAGAAGTAAAAGTAAAAAGACGTCAGAAAAATAAGTAGTGGAGTAAAGTACTGATACCAGAACAATGTACTTAAGTACAGTAACAAAGTATTTGTACTTCCCACCTCTGATTCTGACTTATTTAACATCTCTTACTATCCTTTCCTTTCTTCGTGGGCGTCCTTTATGTTAGCCCTCTCGTGCACAATGAACGGTGAAACTTGAGCAACACATGTGTTCGATAAAATCATTTGAGTTACGGATCAGCCTGTGCCGCTTACGTAAAGCTGTAACGAGGCCTATTTAGGAGAACAAAACGAGGTAAATTCACCAAAGCCATTTTCTATTTATGCGTAATTAGACTAATTTCTTCATAAATGGTCAAGCGAAAAAGAAAAAAGGCCCAGATTACATTTAAAATGTTTGTGGGTTTAGATCTAATTGCAGATTAACAAATGGCTGATATGCCACACAAACACGCCCAGTGCCACTTCAACATTGAGTCACTGGGGTAGAAACACCGGGACATTTTGTTGGAAGTGTCGTTCCCCTTTGCACAAATGCATCTTAGCTTCAGGACAAAACCCCCAGACTCAGAGACGGTCAGGTGATAGCAATATTAAACACCTGAGCTCTGTAAAGTGCCTCCATGAACATTCATCTTTTTGCATCTTGCAATTTATTTATCTTTATAAAACGGACAAGTCAAATCAAGCAATCTGATTGGTTCTTAGCCGTGATATAATGAACGTATATCACGGGGAGAATTGTAGTTACTTTTCACAGCAAGCCAGTATCCCTCCGCGTCTGAGAAAAGCTACAACCGTTACAACTGTTACATTATACCTCCAGTGATACCGCACGTATAATAATCGATATTTCCCCTTATCTTTAGGAAACTATTATAAAGATGTCCGTAGATCGTCCTTGCAAGACATACATTCCAGTGTCATGTGACGTTATCATTCATCACAAAGACATGTATAATACACCGTTGGAAAGGTATGTTATTCCTTTTTACTATGGTATATCATATGCTGTAATATGTGAATGTTATATTACACTCGACGTCAAAGAGTAGCCCTACCCCCTAATTCAGCGATTCACGAATATCGCGAATAAGGGTACCTGCACAAAATCGTGAATAATTCAAATTGCCCAAGGATGAGAACTCCACACCACCCTAGATATCTTATATAGACCCTATATATGAATAATCAGCAGAGAAAAAAACTTTATCAGAGAATTTGGGGTTAGGGTAAAAATAGCCCTTTGACTGCCGGATGATTACCTCCGTTACAAAACGAACTAGCAGCAAGGACGTATTGACCGTTGTTAAGGACGCTCACATCTGCAAAAAGAAGTCCGGTCGATTTAACTGTATA
This sequence comes from Chaenocephalus aceratus, assembly GCA_023974075.1. NCBI lineage: Eukaryota > Metazoa > Chordata > Actinopteri > Perciformes > Channichthyidae > Chaenocephalus > Chaenocephalus aceratus. The sequence goes on along the minus strand of JAMFTG010000258.1, from coordinate 54,883 downwards.
CAGTTTGGCTGAAAAGCAAACTGCATGCATTCGCGTCGGGCCGAACCACGCCCCTTAACTGTGATATGATGGCCATATACCACGGCCTGTTGTGAGCTATCCTTAAATATATCATCTTCCATTTAGGTATATACTGTATAGACTCTTCTGGCACTACCTTGTTGCTGATTGGCTAATGGTTACACAAGCCAACACATCGTGATGACATCATAAAGTGGCCAAAATCTGATCAGCTCATTTTCAGACAGGTTTTTATAGAAATGGATCAAAAAGAGAGAGAATCTTTGTTCCTGAAACTTTCAGAGTCTCTTTCCACAGAGGGGACACATGTTGATGTAGAAGAGACATGAAGAAGAGGGGACACATGTTGATGTGGAAGAGACATGAAGAAGAGGGGACACATGTTGATGTAGAAGAGACATGAAGAAGAGGGGACACATGTTGATGTAGAAGAGACATGAAGAAGAGGGGACACATGTTGATGTAGAAGAGACATGAAGAAGAGGGGACACATGTTGATGTAGAAGAGACGTGAAGAAGAGGGGACACATGTTGATGTAGAAGAGACGTGAAGAAGAGGGGACACATGTTGATGTAGAAGAGACGTGAAGAAGAGGGGACACATGTTGATGTAGAAGAGACATGAAGAAGAGGGGACACATGTTGATGTAGAAGAGACATGAAGAAGAGGGGACACATGTTGATGTAGAAGAGACATGAAGAAGAGGGGACACATGTTGATGTAGAAGAGACATGAAGAAGAGGGGACACATGTTGATGTAGAAGAGACATGGAGAAGAGGGGACACATGTTGATGTAGAAGAGACAAGAAGAAGAGGGGACACATGTTGATGTAGAAGAGACATGGAGAAGAGGGGACACATGTTGATGTAGAAGAGACATGGAGAAGAGGGGACACATGTTGATGTAGAAGAGACATGAAGAAGAGGGGACACATGTTGATGTAGAAGAGACATGAAGAAGAGGGGACACATGTTGATGTAGAGGAGACATGAAGAAGAGGGGACACATGCTGATGTAGAAGAGACATGGAGAAGAGGGGACACATGTTGATGTAGAAGAGACATGGAGAAGAGGGGACACATGCTGATGTAGAAGAGACATGAAGAAGAGGGGACACATGTTGATGTAGAAGAGACGTGAAGAAGAGGGGACACATGTTGATGTAGAAGAGACGTGAAGAAGAGGGGACACATGTTAATGTAGAAGAGACATGGAGAAGAGGGGACACATGTTGATGTAGAAGAGACGTGAAGAAGAGGGGACACATGTTGATGTAGCAGAGACATGGAGAAGAGGGGACACATGTTGATGTAGAAGAGACATGAAGAAGAGGGGACACATGTTGATGTAGAAGAGACGTGAAGAAGAGGGGACACATGTTGATGTAGCAGAGACATGGAGAAGAGGGGACACATGTTGATGTAGAAGAGACATGAAGAAGAGGGGACACATGATGATGTAGAAGAGACAAGAAGAAGAGGGGACACATGTTGATGTAGAAGAGACATGAAGAAGAGGATTTTGTATAATAGGTGACCTTTAAGTAAAATATCTGAGTACTTGTTAAAATGTATTTATTAAAGCATACCCGTCGGTGTCTCTCAGCGTACACACATGGGATTAGATTATCGTATTAGACCGGCATGTTTCCAGAGATGACTCCTTCAGCGGCCGCCGCGGGTTCACGCGGGTCACAGGTGGCTGCATGTCGGGGCAAGCAGCTCCAGATGGAAGTCAAAGGACACCTCAATTTCACAGCTCACCTCTGAGATAAGTCGACACAGCAGCCGGAGGGAAGGCAGCCGTGTCAGGGAGGGCGAGAGAGGGAACTCCCCGTTGTGTCATCGTGTATCTCTCCGTTGTGCTGACTCTGCACTTTGTCAGCGATACTCAAATGTCTTTTTTGTCCCCTACAAATCAGTTTGGAACTCAAGACATGTAACGGCTTATTTATGGTATTTCTGTGTTTCTAGATTTGCCCCCAATACTTTTTTTGGAAAATGATATTATTACAAAGTTATCGTGTCCTTTTGAAAACGGGGCATGTCCTCGAATCACTGCAGTTCACATTGGCTCAATTCTCATTTTACATGTCGAGAAATCCAGTCTTTTTCTGTCAGCCTGTCTCTCTGTGTGTTTGTCTTTCGCTAAACTATTGCATCGGAATTCAACCCGGGAAATTCCCTCGTCTGACACCCTGACAGCTCTGGCTTGTGTTGTTCGGGATAATCAGCGAATTCAAGCGCCGAGCCAAACCTGTAATTACCTGGGAAATTAGCAATAGGCAGTCATTTGTGTCAGCCAGGGGTTTCTTGACAGGTAGGCCGGACATTCGGAGCCTTTCTTTAACATAGAGAAAAGAATACTGCTAAGCGTCCTTCCCAACGGTGCAGTGTGTATGATAGAGAATATATTGGAATTGCAAACAAAGAATTGCTTTTCTCACTTCCTCTCATATTACGTCACCAGAAAGCTTTTGTTGCACTCGTGAACGAAACCCACCGAACCCTCTCTTTTCGATGCAGATGAGGAACGTTGCCGTGTAATCTTGAAGCCATTTGCCCCCGAGGAGAGTCCTGTTACCCAGAACGCATTCTGTCCGTGAGGTTTCCACAGCTGAAGCCGTTCTATAAACGTGTTGCTGAATCACTCCCAGCTGCCACGGCTCGCATCCTGCCAGGTTAGTCACCCGCCGATGTGTTAGCAGCTGGATGGGACCCAGGCTGAAGGTTGGTTTGGATGCAGCAACGATAGCAGACTCGGAATAAACATCATCATGCATTCGTCCAAGACTAGAAGTCAAGAGACGGCAATCAGGGCCGCAAATCTTGTGCATGATATGACAGGAAGAAGTTTAACTTTCATGTAACGTGTTACTTTTCGACAATCTGTTTATTTATTTTTGGAAAATGTGGTTTTGACTTAATTTAAGGGACTGCTGCTACTACTAGTACTCCTATGTTATTATATTATAGTAATCAGACCACATTAAAATATCATTGTTGGGGATTGTTAGAAATTAAAATCAATGTTTTATGGCATAATGTACCTTAAACATACCGTCAGTTTAAATGCTATGTTATTCTGGAAAAACCCGGAAGTTCTCAATACCAAGCTTTTATTCTGAAAATCCGTCATGACGACATCCGGGACTACTGCCCATTAGTATCATTAAAGTGGCTATTGACGCCGTTAACATGTATTACATATTAAGTTATGAAAGAGATAAGGAGGAGAAAAGGCATGTGGAAGTAAGCAATGAATGTAAAATGTCGAAATCCTCTGTTTAACGCGATATCGGACACGAACGAGGGGGGAAGTCCCCTACGTCACCTACAGCTCCCAGGGAGGAGGAGCTAACAGCCAGAAGCGGGAAAGACTGAATGCTTGGAAGCTCTCTTCTGCACGGCCACCAAGGGAGAGGAAGCTGCAGACTTTCTCTCCTGACTGAACAATATCCTGCTTGTAACATTACCGCGTTTTTTATTAATTAAAGTACAAATTTTGAACCTTCCCAGAGACTCCATTTAGTCTCCTTTTTAAGCTTCTCTCCTGGACGCGAGAATAACGAACAGGATCCTTGATTTCCAATTTCCTATGGCATTTTAAATCAGATGTTTTCACTAAACAACTTTCTCTAAACTTTAACGACAGCATGGTTTGACACGAAATGTTTATCAGCTGTTTGCCAACGGTGCGTGGCGCTGCCGCTCAGAGCCAGAAAGGCCACTTTAAATGGGTTTCGTTGTAAACAACACGTGTTGTGGCTGGAAAGAAGGCTGACGAGAGCCATGAGACTGAACCAAAACAGAGCGTAAATGGGCACGGAAACTAGGAGGATGACTTATTTAAAAGATGCAAAAACACTGGTGACCAGATATGTGAAAACTATATTGATTATTCCAGCTTTAAGTTTCATTTGGGTTCTAGATTACAACCGTCTCTTAAATGGGTTCATGCCTTTTAGTTAGTCAGTTATAAAAAGTAGGCTTTGTATAAACTACTGTTAACACGGTAGTCGATTGCAGGAATTTAACTATTACCGTATCACTATGGTAACACATTTCACTGATTACAGAGCACTCGAAAGTGTCTTCCTCGTGTCTGATGTTACTCTCGCAGTTATTACACGGTCTCTTTCGTTTGTTTGCTTGTGTTTTGTTTCGTCCTGCTTTTCGGTTGCTATGCTATTTACCTGCAGCTCAGGACACCTGTCTGTGTGTGTGTGTGTGTGTGTGTGTGTGTGTGTGTGTGTGTGTGTGTGTGTGTGTGTGTGTGTGTGTGTGTGTGTGTGTGTGTGTGTGTGTGTGTGTGTGTGTGTGCGTGCGTGCGTGCGAGAGACAGCTGCTCGGTGGATAACAGCAGCAGTGATGACAGGGCACCGTGGGCTAATTAAAGAGGTCTTCTAGAAGCTGCAGCGCTGATGTCAGTGACACTGCAGCTGCGAGGGTCATCTACCGCTTGTCCACACACACACACACACACACACATTATTAAACCCACCTACACCTGGCAGAGTGTTTGAGGGGTGTATCTTCAGAGGGAGGCTGCTGGAGTGTCAGTCTTTGCTGCAGTGGAGGGAGATTACGTGCTGACTCAGCAGTCATTATCTCAGGGCGGGACTTCCCCACTCGCTCCGGAGATACACCTGTGAGCTATATTCAGACACAGCTTTCAGTACGCTGCACGAGAGGGAACGGAGCTGAAGTAACATTTAACTTTACAATGGCTTTATTTAAGCTTATTTTGCATGTTTCCATTTTATTTTGATGTTTTAACCCTCCTGTTGTCTTCGGGTCAAATCTGACCGATTTACTACTTTCATCAATCAGAACTTTTTTGTTTTACATTCGATTGCATCAAGGCTTCATGACATCCTTCACAGGAGACATTGAACATATACAATGGCTGATCAGCACTTTCATTGAGTTTTGGATGATTTAGTCAACTTTGTAACACCATGGTGTTCCCGGTTAAACATAACGAAAAGGAATTAGTAACCATCCGGATCAGATAAAACACACACACACACACACACACACACACACACACACACACACACTTTAGATGTGTGTCCCCCCCTTATGTGCCCATCCCCCCATGTGAATCACACCTGGCACACACACACACACACACACACACAGAAAGATTTGATACATGTCCCGCTCTTATGTGCCCCTCCCCCCACATGGATCACACCTGGCACACGCAACACATGTTCAGTGTCTGTTCTTTGTATATTTACTGCAGTGTTTCGTGTACCAGTACTCTGATACAACATGTACAGTTTGAAAGGGTGTTAAATTATATTTGGTGAGGATGAATGGTTTTTGTGTTAATGTGATAGCAGTTAAAACAGGACCGGTCAAATTTGACCACGAACAATAAAGTAAGGGGGAAACGAAGACATTAGGAGGGTTAAACATTATCTGTAACAATTTTCTTGCAAATATCTCAAGTGGATGTGATTCATTTTGCAACGAAAGATATTTATATTTTTATTTTTGTAAATGCCCAAAAGCTAAAGCACCAAAATGCCCTTTTCCTCACTCTTAAAGCAGACACTTCGATACAGCCGTTTTCCATTTGTTCATAGACGTTGGGTGAACCTCTCCATATTTTGATTTGGTTTAATTTACTTTTTTATTGGCATCAAAATCACCAAAGTACCACAATTAAAAGTACTTGTCATGAGAAATGTCTTATTCATATCATTTAATAATATATATATACAGTATATATATATTAGTTATCCCAGATGGTAAACATTGAACTATACTTTTAACTATTATACTTTGTTTGCTGCTGCTGCCGATTTATTTATGTGTATTTTTGGTTGATGTATTTGTATTATAAACTCATAATCTGAATGTGTTAAAATACTAAAGCTGGTAAATACATGTAGTTGAGTAAAAGCAAAAGATTGGCTTCCAAACCTTTTTGGAGTAAAACTATGAAATAGTATAAAATGAAAATACTCAGGATAAGTGCAAGTACTTCAAAATCGTACTTAAGTACAGTACTTGAGTAAATGTACTTCGACACATGTAACGACTGAGTACTCAGTATCCATTTATAGCATTTTTCCCACCTTGAGTTATTAGAAAAGAGCCTTCAGAAACAGCAATAGAAAATGAAAGGAAGATGCCACAGTCTCATTCTTCTCAGACAGTATTTTGAACTCGTTACAGCCCACATGAAAACACCACAGCCAAGTCTCCAAAGACCCACCTCGTCCAGAAACACAGTCATCTGACTTGTCCTGCCAACTCAGGGGTTAACAACACGACTCTGGTGTTTAACTAAAGGCCCTTTATCATTCCTCGGCTTACCTCAACATCCCTACGGGGACCTAATGATGACATCATTAACAAGCGCCAAGTATTACTGGCTGATAATCCCTGAGATCATGCGCTGACGAGGGCAGAATCGTTTGGTGGTGGGTGTGAGAGAGGAGGCGAGATGGAGAGAAACGTTAAGGTTTGGTAACAACAACATTTCTGTGTCGCAGTTATCTGTCCTTGAGAGTTGGATAGAATTACAATTTGAGTTTTTGTACGGCTTGAAACATTATATTTTAAAATAAAATGGAGGATATTAAGTGGAAATTAGATGTGAATTCAAACCGTGGGGTAAAACCAGAGAATGAAGTTACAGTAATACTTACGATTAAATGAGATGGAATGATATTTCTACAACAAGATGGACAGCAACACAGTAAGAGTGAAAGTACAGTACAGATTCTCACAATTAAAGATATAAAATTATATACAGGTAAGTAGCTGTCGAAACAAGAAATATAAATATCTGAGTCCGGATTGTTAAATATATGTACATGTATGTGTGCAGGTCAAAGTTCAAACATCTCTTTCTAGAAATAGTTTTCATGTTATGTCAAATACCTCAAATATGTGTTGTGTCTCGTCAAATGTGTTAATTTTGTTCATGTATTTTGTCCTTACCTCTTGTCTTTCATTTCAGGCCCTATTTCTTCCTCCCCCTGTGTGTTTTTCCCGCCTTCATCAGCGTCTGCCCCGCCCCTGATTGTGTCCACCTGTCCCCACTCACCTCATGTTTAAATAGTCCTGTCTCCCCCTGTCCTGTGTCAGTTCGTCTTGTTTGTTTCTCCGAATGGTCGTGCCAAGCCTCGGCTCAGAAAAGATCGCTGTCACTCAAGTCAGGTTTTGATGTTTTGTTTCTTTCTTAAGTTCTCTTTTTGTTATGCATAGTTTGTTCCTCCTTGTGAGCGCTTTTAGTTAATTCCAGTACCGACTCTGTTAAAAGGAATTTCCTGATCTTTGGAATTAAAGATACTTTTTTACATGTAAGACTTTGTCTCTGGGTCGTGCATTTGGATCCATCAGTTTGTGTCGAGGTCTTGACACGATGTCAAGAGTGAGGCGTTTTTTCAGTGGAACTACTTTCTAGAAAATAAATGGTCCTTATCTAAACCTATGTCGCCCTTTGTATCTTGTGAATTCAAGCTTGTAGCAGAATATACTGCATGGATAGGAGGATGGGAATAGCTAATAGCAACTTAAACCAGAGTTGCTCGTGGCCAATGGTGTGTGTATCTAAAGCCAGTGGAGTAGCACTTGAAATGTTTTGGCTCTATGAAGCCTGATGTACTTTATGATTCTGTTTTCTTCTGGGTCGAACGCACTTATTGTAAGTCGCTTTGGATAAAAGCGTCAGCTAAATACAATGTAATGTAATGTGTGTGAATGTTAGGGCTTCATCAAGAAAGTGTCACATTGCTCTGTAGGAATGGGTGAAGCATTTTGAGAGGTTGTAAAGACTGGATAAAGTGCTTTATAAATACAGTCCATTTAACATTGACTTAACAAACAATTTGAGTCTACAATTCTCGTGTACCACTATACCCAGCATTCATTAACATAGCGATGCAGTTCCACTGGGGATAATGGGAATGTCAATAACTTTGCAAGTGCAACGTTTTTCAATCACCGAACTTAGTCCAGTTTATTCTGTGGGATATTAATGTCCAAAGCAAATTGCCCCTGATTATTTCCGATATTTATTGAGACATTTTCCTTTAAACTACAAATACCAGCCTTACTTTGGCGCGGGGTGTAAAATCAAGTTGTTATAATGTCTCCGCTTGGCAACAAGTTTGTCCGTACGTAATTTCAAGTAAATCTCTCAAACCGTTCTTGAGATACTTCAGTTTGAACCAAAGTGTTGCATCAACCAACTTAACCAACGGAACAATGTTAACATCCCAAAGTGACGCCGATATGTTCCGGTAAATGTGCTCTTTAAAAACACATAAACATCGTGCTAATAGCAAACAGCAGCCCTTTCTTAATCAGTGATCTGAAGCCTCGCCAGTCGAAGGTGCGCTGGACTATGACTTCTCTGGCAAACTCCTGGAAACACTGACAATATGACACGTCCTGTCTTATCAGCGTCATAATCTACGTAACCGCACGAAGCTGCTGGGAAATGTTGGGGAAATGTATATCGATCTGTCTTAACTGATGTGTGCAAAGTCATGATAGGAGACAGGCTCGCAGGCAAACGGTAACTCTGAGAGTAGCGGCCAATCAGCAGTGAGTATGCTACGATCATATAAAGCCAACATACTGGCATGCAAAGAAACAGAAGTGTGGACTTGAGTCATATGAGCTTTATTCACAAATTAGATTAGACTTGTCGTTGTCCCTGACTCGATCATGTTCACTTAAATATGATTGTTGCTCAAACCCAATGATTTAAAAAAACAGTACTGTATGTAATTTAAAAAGTCTGCCATGAATCAATTAATTTCCCTGTAATTCATACTTACTGTAAGCCAATGCGCATTTCCCAGAGGAGAAGGGTGTATGCATCGTTCAAAAAAGTTAGTATGCAAAATGGTCATTGACTGAAATTGGTGAAAAACGCATCGAAACTCAGAGTTGTGGACTCGGGACTCAATTGCAAAGACTTGTTACTTACTTAAAAATCCAACAGCAGTCAATCAATGTGCAGGAGAGAACCATGAATAACTTATTATAGATTACTGAGCTTCAGTTGGATAAAATGATACCCAAGACATTTTTGATCATGTGTAAAGACGATGCGGTATTCAACGAAATACAAATGGCCGTTTGCAAAGATATCGGTTACAATTGATGAAGAGAAAATTAATATTTGTTAAGAATTGAAATCTCAAAGTTTAAGACTTGGGGCTTCTCTGTCTCGACTTGAGTTCAAAAACGACTTTATCTCTTGCGATGACTTCAAAATCTGCAAGAGAGATCTAATTTTCCAGCTAACTTTCTGCATCCATTTCCAACAACTTATGAAGTTCCTCACAACAAGTTCATGCTCAAGATCTTGTAAAAGCATGTTTTTTACCATCTATATAGTTTCTAACCATATGGCAGCAGAGTTTCTCCTCTCAAACACTGAGCAAGTTTATTTCAAAACATGCTTCCCACTCAGATGGCACATGTGTGTGTGTTTTTGCGTGTGTGTGTTTTGCGTGTGTGTGTGGTGAGTGGGATCTTATCTAGGAGCTATTGGCTGACACACACATTATCTTCCAGAGCTTGTGAGCTTCTCAAGGCCACACGATAAGCCGTTCTCTCGGTTTTGGAGAAGGGTGGCCTTGTTTGGCAGCTGCTGAGTGCGGTCCCCACAAAACACCTGTACCGGTTGCATCTTTACGGGGACTTCTGCTAAAAGTGTCAAGTTGAGAAAAAGAGCCGTAGACAAATGGAGAGCATATGGTGTCAATACTTTTTTAGTTATTGCCTCTAATTATCTCCTTCCTGTAACAGAATGCGGAGGAACACATCTGATGTTGCTGAGTGGTGAATTTGGTGTTTTCATGGTCCTTTACTACCCCCATCAGGTGGGATTAGGAACTGCAGATGTTCTCTTTTTTAAGTCAATCAACACCAGACATAAGGTAAAGCTGTATTGTCTCCCTTAGGAGAAATTTGTCTTGGGCATCGAGATAATACACATAAAACATTACAGCACTTTACCTATTGCACATACATAATCAAATTGCACTTTCCCTATTGCATTCATACATAATCAAATATTGCACTTTCCCTATTGTGTTATACATAAATCAAATATTGCACGTTCCCTACTGTATTCATACACAAATCAATATTGCACTTTCCCTATTGCACCTATGCATAGTGTCCGTCAAATTGCACACTGTGTGATTTAAGACACCAACGCCACCTAAGCATAAAAATAACAATTTATATTTAACTTAACCTATTCTTACAAATCTAAATCAAATATGGGACAGAAAACAGTCATGTACAGAGCCATGATCAGCTGGAACTCTTTACCGGTTCACATCATTCAGGAAAATTCTCAAGTACATTTCAAATGGTTGCTAAAAAATTATTTAAGTATTACAAAGTAAATTTGAACTGTGCCTGTGGCTATGTATGCATATATTATTATGTACACTTGTATTTACTTTTGTTTGGCCTTAGGATGGCGATAATTGAATGACCATTTTAGTTTCACTTCATTTCACTGTAAATAGCATGAAATTATGAGCTGTTTTGTTTTGTTTTAATTTTGTTGTATGTTTATGTATGTTTTGAGTGCGTGAGGACCCCAGGAAGAATAGCCAATGCTCATGCTAGTGCTAATGGGGATCCTAATAAAAACATAAAGACATTACACACTTTCTGATTCTGATTCTGACCACAAATCAGAGCTATGGCATTTTAAAAATGGGCAAACAGATAAGTCTAATTCAAAAACTCCCAATAAATATCAGTGTTGAGCTAAGAACTCACCATTGGTCAGGCTATACAACTGTTATTATGTTTAATAAAATACACTTGAACGCACCACCACTCAGTGACTTGCCATGCTTTTGAAATCCATGCAGAAGACGACAAGTACAAGTAATAAACTGATACTGATAGTACAAATACTCCTTATAGGAAAAGGTGTTTAAAAATGTGCACATACACGCATATACTGCAGGGGGAAACAGAAGGAACCATGCGGCCTGCGCACACACACACACACCATGTATACATCACTTCAGGGGACATTACATTGACTTTCATGCATTTTCCTGGAAACTTATCCTAACCTTAACCATAACCAACACATGCCTTACCCTAACCCTAACCCTAACCCTTACCCTTACCCTTAACCTTAACCTTAACCTTACCCTAAACCCTAACCAAGTCTTCACCCTAAAATTAATGATCCCCCTTATGGGACCTCCAATTTGTCCCCATAAGGGAGGCGAGTCCCCACACGTGACTATGTAAACAGATGTAGGTCCCCACAAGTATTGTAATGCTAGTCCACACACACACACACACACACACACACACACCAGTCACGACTCATTAGGACAAATTACTGCAGGGGGGGTATCTGTGTTTGTGTCTGGACTCGTGGCTGAGATGTAATGAAGCCTGGAGTGTTGATTTAGCACAGTGTGTAGAAATGCAATTCTCCATGGTTGTGAAGAAATTGGGCAAACTTGGCTTTAAAGGCATCTTGATAATAAAGACTTGTTTTAGATTAGTCAAAGAGCTCAAAGATTTCTCATTTCGATCAGAGCTTCCTGTAAATTACTAATCAGTGTTAAGCCAGTGCACCAATCAAACGCTTTGTACTGATCACTGTTTGCTGGCTCATACACACCGGGGTTGGGAGGGTTAGTTTGAATAATTAATCCGATTAAATGATTTATTACCGGTTTAAAAATGTAGGTTCTAACCTAATCGAAGCATCACAGATTATATTAACTTAACTTGATTTACTTTTATGTTACTTTTGGATTACTTGAGCACGGTGGACGACAGGTGCAACAACCCGTCGATTAGGAGATAAACGCTGCAGTTTTTCAAAAACGATGCAAAAATGAAAACACAATGTGCCAAAAACAATGAAGAAACACCGACAAGACATGCAGCATTTAGAAAACATTCAGCAACTTGACCGAACATGCGCTGAGATACTTGAATCGCTGCATAAACGAAACGTTGCAAATAAAAAAATCTGCAAGCTCAAAAGAAAACGGAAATGGTTTCCAACGGCGCTCTTGTTGATATTCTGGATTAGAAAGTTGGTCACTGTCACTGTTGTTGGGAACTAACAGTTAATGACTTCAATATTATGTTATATATGTTTTGTTGGCTTATTTTAATCAATATCGCCATCTTTACTGTATGTTTGATTTGGTGTCCCCATTTCCCTTTTGAGCTTCTTGCAGAGTTTTGTTTACGCAGCACTTTTGGTAAACTCTGCACATGTTCGGTCAAGTTGCTGAATGTTTTCTGAATGCTTCACGTGTGTTCTTAAGTGCATGTGTTTTGGCATTGCATTGGTTAGATGCTTTTATCCAAAGCGGCTAACATACATTCAGTACTGTGGGCAATCCCCACAGGATCGGGGTGAAGTATCTCAGGGACACAACGACATGCTGACTGCAGTGGGACTCGAACTTGGTACCGCCTGATTCGAAGTCCAGCGCACTATCCACTGAGCCACAGCCGCCCTCACGTGTGGCTTTTTATTTGAATCTTTTTGAAATCGCATTTTTCTTAAGCACTTGTTGGCCACCGTACCTGACTGCCAAATTACAAAAAAGATTTTCCATTATTTTCCAATACCGCCACCTTCTGCTCTGGAGTGGGAATCAGATATACCCTAATCCCTTTGTCTCCGTTTATCTCAACATGAATGAATCTAATACATGTGAATGGTTGCGATTCATGCAAACCGATACCATATGAATGACCCAGAATTAATTAAACATTTCATAACCAAATGGTTGGGTCCATGAAATAACCCACTGTTTTTTAGAGTGTACAGTACTGTGTCGGGGTGTAACGGTTCACAGAAGTCACGGTTTGGTTCGTACCTCGGTTTGGAGGTCACGGTTCGGTACGGTTCGGTACAACAAGAAAAAGCAAAAAAAAAGTCCCAAATGCGTAATTCCAGGTTTGTTGTTATTTATTTTTGAACAGCAGTGCAAGTTTCAGTTTAAAAATAAGGAACTCTGACATTTTGAATAATTAACTGTATTAAACAGTTAAAAACAAACCACAAACACTCAGATGGCCATATTATCTATAATGGCTGATGTCAAACTAAAAGGTTTCATCAAGCTGTAAAACTAAAAAGGATGTCTTGAAAATATTACATCATAAATAATAAGAAAGTGTTTCCAGAGCGCAAAGTCGTTGAAAAACATATGCCAAAAGCTTCCGTTATTTATTTTGGTCACTCGGCTTTCATGTCTATTGGCTTCAGCGGGGATCAGCTGTTGAACTGCTGTTGTCTTTTGCCGGGCTCCGGTGATTGGCACATCTGGGTGATGCCTTCTGATATGATTTAGCATGTTTGGCGTGTGTTCCATTAGCATACCGCACCGCTATCGAACAATGCCGACACACCGTCCTCGTCCGATCCACCACTCGCACACTTCATCGTTATTGTAGTCCACAGGGAACCCGAAATGTTCCCACACAGCTGATCTAAAAGAAGCAGGTGGGTTCTAGCTCCTGTGTGTTATCTGAACTCGCCACTAACTTTTCTTCTTCTTGTATTTAGTTCGTTTTGTTGTTGTTTCTTCTTGTTCTTCATTTGTTGTTTAAGGGTGGCTGGCAAACAGCTTTTAGGCGCAATACCGCCCCCTGGAGTATATATAGTGTAGTGGATACTGCCCTGAATGACAGACTTTTTTCAAACTCGTAAAAAAAAGGCATATTCACCGTGTGACTGCATGTGCCGAACCGTGACGGTACGGGACGAATACGGATACCGTTACACCCCTAGTACCGTGTAAGTTCTGCATTCGAGCTTTGCTCTGTAGTCATGTAATGTTTCTTGAATTGAGGATTCAGATGACTTTACTGCCAATTGGCTAGAACAAATATACATCATCTTCTTTAATCGCTTTATTGTCTTGTTTTTCTATGAAAGAAAAACACAATTACTTTGATTGGTAATAGCAGCGGATAGAAAGACACGTTTGATCCGAGTATAGCAGTTTCACGGAGAACAATGTTGAAAAAATATGATTGAGGAGCGTTGTGTTTTCCAAGTCATTGTCAATTGTTCTGGGTAGGAGCAATCAGAAGACGTTTTATCTCCCAGTAGTTGGAACAAAGCAACAACAACTCTCAAATCTCCTGCCAGATGAAACTGCACAGGAAAGCTGGAGCAGATGTCTGATGGGAGACATTTCACAAATTCTGCCAAAGCCTTCAGGAAATTTCACACTGACAGAAGACGAGACACGCCAGAGAGGGGAAAAGATTATTGAAAGTTGCTGTAGGTACGGCAAGTTTTGATTCGTAGCTAAATGTTGGATTTGACTCGTGTATATCAACTCAAGACATGTGTTGAATATAATCCGGACATATCATGCCATATATTTAAAACATCTGGTGTAATCCGGAGTCTATAGGAATAATTACCACGACTATTAATACAGTGTCGTGAAGAGAAATCATTAGGTATTTCAAAGTCAACTTCAATTGACACTGTAGGACTTCTTAATATTGTTTGAGTCACCTCAGGTCCATTCTGTCTCAAATCCCATTGTTTCTTTGGTTTTTCCCATTTTAGATCTGTTCAAAATCTTATATATATGCAATTTAAGACCATGTGTTGTGTAATTTAACCATGAATAGACATTATATTGAAAATGCCCACATATGGACCCATTTTCACACAAATGTCCGTGTTTCTCGGAGTCCACAGATCGCTATTCTGGCATCTTAAATTGGCAACAAAATGCAACCTTGGCTTGTTATTTTGAACATATCTCGGAGTGTGTTTATGTTCAGTCCCTGCGAATTGTTTTAGCTTCAATCAAATACTGTGTTTTCAGCAGGGAATATAGAGACGTCCTTAAGAGGAATGGTTTGAGCACGAGAACTCGTTTTCATTTTCAACCGCAAGAAAAATGATATCTGCCTTTTCAATCATTTTGATCAGTTTTAGTTAGACAGGCAGCATGGGACCTTTTTGAACATTAAAGCATTTCAACATGTCACAAAATACTAACATGACCCTGAAAATCTGCATAGTATGTGCTTTTACCAGTCATTCCAATTTAAAATGTGGAATAATTATCGTGCATTATCTTTATTTGCAGATTTAATTAAGATAGTAGAGTTTCTTAGAAATTCGGAGTAATTTATAATTGCTTTAATTCTGGGAAACACAAATGAATGCGCAATACACAAATATAATGCTGTTAGAGGGGAATGCAATCAGACCACGGCTATCTTGGTAATGATTATAACTCGTGACTTTTACAGTAAATTGTGTACATTTGGGGTTGTTTTTGAGGGGGGGAAAAGAGCCCACGTGCACTGGGACGGTTCCTGAGCTACGTGATTTTAAAAATGAATTCAAGAAGCTTGTACAGTTTGTTTATATTGTTCTTGGTAGAGATGTCCCGATCCGATCACGTGATCGGGGATCGGAGCCGATCACGTGATTTTCGAAAGATCGGGGAGAAAAAAATCGGGGATCGGGATTTTTTTTTTTTTTTTTTATATAATTTTTTTTTTTTTAATTTAATGTTACAAAACAAAGATGACCATGTTCACGTCTTAAAGTCATCCTGAGGACTTAGTTTTGGTTTAAAATTACACAACATCATGTATGTGTTGCTTTCTTTGGGCTTGTTTTCAGACCTGGTTGCTTATTCCTCTGAAATCTGGCAACAGAGTGGGCGCAGTGTCTAATAGTAACAGTAAGCTAACGAGAGGCTACGTTCAGCTGGTTATTCGGGAGTCGGGACAGAGAAAATGTCAGCAGTTTGGAAGTATTATAAAATTGAAAGCGAAGGCAGTGTAACAGCCAGATGCAATGTTTGCAAGGCAGAGGTTCCGCGTGGTGGAAAGAACAGAGCTACGTTCAACACGACCAATCTAATACGCCACCTGAGAAACAAACACCAACAACAACACGACGAGTACACAGCGGCCACTCGGGTAACGGCACTGAAACAACCGACACTTTCAGAGACTTTCAAAAGGAAAGAGAAACTGCCCCAGAACAGTGAAAAGGCCAAAAAATAACAGCCAAGATAGCTGAATTCATCACGTTGGATGACCAGCCGTTATCTGTTACCTTTTTTTTCTCTTAATGCATTGCATAAAGATCGGATCGGGAAAAATCGGAATCGGCAGATTGTCAAAATCAAATGATCGGAATCGGATCGGGAGCAAAAAAAGGTGATCGGGACATCCCTAGTTCTTGGCACTTTTTGCTTTGTAACAGAGTGGAGGATAAGGGTTGGGAAGCCACTCTGTACTCTCAGCCAAGCTTGGATGTGAAAGCCAACAGAGTCACAGGATATCATTTGGATAAATCCTAGCTTTTTCAGCCGATGCACCAAAATCAAATGTTGGTCGTTTTAAGGGGAACGAATCCTCCCCGAGCCTCCGACACACACACACACACACACACACACACACACATTGATGAAGATTTTATCACGCAATCTCGGTTGGTGTGAGAGAGTTGTTGAAATGCCCTGTTATGATATTTAAAGTGATTCTATTAGTATGTGTTTCCTCCCTTACTGTAAGTGTGAAGTGCAGTGTTTTTACATTATCGTTCCAATATGGATGCAGACATTTTTTGATTTAGATCCCCAAAGAAAACCCACTGATTTGGCAGGTTTTTGCTATAGCCTAGCACATTTGCAAGACCACAGGACAAGTGAGAAGAACTGGCTGCATTTTAGGAGGACATATCAGAAGCTGTGTGTGACCTCTGTGCATCTCTGAGGAACACGAGCAGAGGGCCATGTCATAAAAACAGAAGCACAGCCATAAACAAGCCGTTAGGTAGACGTTAAAGTTGAGGGTCCCGGACTCCTCTGTTTGTGTTGGACCAGTTACAGTAATGATGTGGTGAGTGTTAACTTCTTACATAATTTTGAGCTGAAATCCATTTTATTGTTGTGTTTTATTGTAACTAAAGGCAGATAGGTGCTCAAAATGTTTGCAGCTAAAAAGATTGTCAAGGACGCAATAAATAAAATAGCACACTTTGAGTCCATTTCAATGGTTTCGTTAAGGTTTTTCCTGGCTGTCAAAGATCTTAAATATGTCATTATCTTTCACATATTTCATATCCCTCTCCTTTGCTTTGCCTCTTAGGCTTTCTAACGGCCATTTAGCATGCAGCCAAATTAGTTAGTATTTCTTTGCAGTAATAATAACACTTTTTTCATTAATGACATTAATTACACTAAACCCAGTTATTTTCTCACATTTAGGGGTTGACTATTTGCCTTTCTGTGGACATACATGTCTTGTTGTCATGATTTCGAAGTAAATAAATGTTGTCTTGATCTTCTCAGCATGATTTTCTGAAGAAAACACATAATTTCTAAATACGTTTTAGTGATATTTTCCCTCACGTTTCCATTGAAAAACTAGTCATGTCTTTTCCAGGCGATCCGACAGACAGCGAGGTCTGTTAAATCGAGGTCTGTTAAATCGATACGACAGTGATGTAACTCAGAAGTCAGCCTCTGTCTCTTTGGCCGTATTTGAGTCTAGTTCAGAATTTGCTTTTGGCCTCAATTATAGACAGTGCTGTCAGGAAAAAGAAATTGAACAGATATCCTTCATACAGACAAGACTCTCATCTTTAATTCATCTGTCTTCTTCACCACGTGTCTCCTTTGGTGTCTCTGCTGATATGTCTGTTACTCTGTCCCCATCATCATTCAAAAAGATGTATTAGTCTGCTTTAAACCTCAGATTACTGAAGAAATAGTCAAGTTAAACCATCTTAAATCAAGTCATATGAGTTTCTATTGCCCCCATAACTCAGTGTGGGTTGTTGTTGAGAATGAGATGACAGTATTTTGGGATGTAACTGTCTTTAGGGGATTTTTTACTGCAGCACCATTCACATTTTCTGTTTTTGCGTAAATATGGAAGGATTGTACATTTTCTCACCCTTTGCTTTTTTGTCCGCACGATTATTATCAACATGATTTGGCTGAACTTCAGCAGAGGTTTTCCTTTGGCTTAAGGAGTAGATCATAATATTGATCTGATGATTTCCATGTTTTAGTAATTGTTTTATGTGCTGGTGGGAGTCCAACATCTGTGACTACCATCTTGGATGCTCATTAGTAAAACGTTCATATGCCATTTCCGTTAACGACAATTGTAAATATTTGACTTTTTGCACTTAGAGAAATATATGGTATGCTATTATTTTTCACTGTGAGGCAGGAGACCATTATTCAGTTTTCTGCTGGTGTGCAGATACTTGGACCAACTTTATCTGATTAGTGACTTGACCTTAGTGTTTCTGACAGTATTGACTGCAGGCTCCTGACATAAATATTCCAAATGCAGCTGATTTGGCTGAAAATAATCCATAGCAGAGAAGCTGTTGTTTATTGGGATCCCCATTAGTATTTGCCTTGGCAACAGCTTCTATTTCTCGAGTCCATTTATAAATAAAATACATATGGTCTAGAATGATTGCCCGCTAGTAGTTTGCTGTATTACTGCTGACAAATAAACCAAACCAACCTCTTTGACAATATAATTTAAGTTTAATTAGATAGCCAGGTAGAATTTAAAATGAAGATAATTCTTCCGGTTTCTTATCTAAATCATCAACATAAGTTCATGATGTTCAGTATACAACATTGATAAATACACTATATCTAAAATAATTGGCATATCATTAATTAACATAGAGAAAAGCAATGGCCCCAAGCAACTTCCCTGTGGGACACCACTGAGAAAAATGGAAGCAGTAATATTAGGGGTGTAACGGTATCCGTATTCGTCCCGTACCGTCATGGTTCGGACGTCACGGTTCGGCACATGCAGTCACACGGCGAATACGCCTTTTTTTTACGAGTTTGAAAAAAGTCTGTCATTCAGGGCAGCATCCACTACACTATATATACTCCAGGGGGCGGTATTGCGCCTAAAAGCTGTTTGCCAGCCGCCCTTAAACAACAAATGAAGAACAAGAAGAAACAACAACAAAACGAACTAAATACAAGAAGAAGAAAAGTTAGTATGGCGATTTCAGATAACACACAGGAGCTAGAACCCACCGGCTTCTTTTAAATCAGCTGTGTGGGAACATTTCGGGTTCCCTGTGGACTACAACAACGATGAGGTGTGCGAGTGGTGGATCGGACGAGACGGTGTGTCGGCGTTGTTCTACAGTGGTGCGGTATGCTAATGGAAACACACGCCAAACATGCTAAATCATACCAGAAGGGATCACCCAGATTTGCCAATCACCGGAGCCAGGCAAAAGACAACAGCTGTTCAACAGCTGATCCCCGCTGTTTTTAATAAACCAAGAGACATGAGAGCCGAGAGACCAAAATAAATAACGAAAGCTTTTGGCATATGTTTTTCAACGACTTTTCGCTCTGGAAACACTTTCTTATTATTTATGATGTAATATTTTCAAGACATTCTTTTTAGTTTTACAGCTTGATGAAACCTTTTTGTTTGACATCAGCCATTATAGATAATATGGCCATCTGAGTGTGTGGTGCTGTTTGTGGTTTGTTTTTAACTGTTTAATACAGTTCATAATTCAAAATGTCAGAGTTCCTTATTTTGAAACTGAAACTTGCACTGCTGTTCAAAAATAAATAACAACAAACCTGGAATTACGCATTTGGGACTTTTTTTTTGCTTTTTCTTGTTGTACCGAACTGTGACCCCCAAACCGAGGTACGAACCGAACCATGACTTCTGTGAACCGTTACACCCCTAAGTAATATCAATTGGGTTTTGGTGAAAAGAGTCTGTCTTTATATCAATCAGGAGAGACGGTGTTGATGTAAGAATACACATGTATTGCAGAGATACACAAATTAATGTAATGGTGATTTGGCGATTAGGCCCCGTGGTGCAGGAAGTATCATTCGGGAGGGGAGAACCGATCCGATGAAACCCCCCTGGGGTCGAGACACTGGTGGTGATAAATGGATAGTTGGGATTCGGTCTGAAGGGGAGGGGCTTAGCTTGACCCTGAGGGACAGGAGGTGAAAGGGTGGAGGACGGTTTGCGTAGAGTCACCTGAAATGACAGCTGTCAGAGGGGGGAGAGCAGACTTAAAAGGGTTAGCGGAGCGCTGTGATAGGCTCTTGGGGATAGAGCGAAGCGATTGGTTAAGCTGGAGAGTGACGCCTCCGATCACTTATTGAGAGGAGAGAGAGTAGTTACGTGGGAATAGTAAATGAAGAGTAAAGACGGTCTTCCTGGTTGAACTTACGCTGAGCTTCATACTGTATGTATCGGTGTATGTCATAGTCAGTTTCATGATGGAAACAGAGGTAGATACAATATTTTAATAAACAACTCTGCTTTTGGCTTTATATATTGAAGCTGAAACTCAATTCTCTCTAGACTGAAATCTATCAACGCCACCACCCCCTAACTATTAATCACAACTTTCATCATTGGGTTAGATTAAATCCATGTGTAGACTACAAGACTTACACAACCTCTGAGCTGCTCACACTGGATGTACTTTTTGTCAAGACAAACGCCAGGCAAAATGATTTATTCTTTCTTAGACATGTGGTGAATTTCCCAAACAAAATGAAACACAGTTGCTAAAGTGGGACAATGTACTTTCACCTGCTCTTTAGCAATGACTTGAGTATAGTTTTAAGACCCTATCATGCTTTTTAGGGTTTTCCCTTTCATATTTAATATAGGTTTTTGTGCATGTAAACCAATCAGAGCAGACTGGGCTCTGGTTTCAGACAGAGGGTGAAAAGAGGTGCTGCAGCACAGGCAGTATGAGAAAAAAAAAGAGCTTTTTGAACATTAAAGCACGGAGACATGTAGAGACACTACATACTGATATACACCTGAACATCAGCAGGAGAGGACTCTTTAAAGTAGAGACACTACATACTGATATACACCTGAACATCAGCAGGAGAGGACTCTTTAAAGTAGAGACACTACATACTGATATACACCTCAACATCAGCAGTAGAGGACTCTTTAAAGTAGAGACACTACATACTGATATACACCTGAACATCAGCAGGAGAGGACTCTTTAAAGTAGAGACACTACATACTGATATACACCTGAACATCAGCAGGAGAGGACTCTTTCAAGTAGAGACACTACATACTGATATACACCTGAACATCAGCAGGAGAGGACTCTTTAAAGTAGATACACTACATACTGATATACACCTGAACATCAGCAGGCGAGGACTCTTTAAAGTAGAGACACTACATACTGATATACACCTGAACATCAGCAAGCAGAGGACTCTTTAAAGTAGAGACACTACATACTGATATACACCTGAACATCAGCAGCAGAGGACTCTTTAAAGTAGAGACACTACATACTGATATACACCTGAACATCAGCAGGAGAGGACTCTTTAAAGTAGAGACACTACATACTGATATACACCTGAACATTAGCAGGAGAGGACTCTTTAAAGTAGAGACACGACATACTGATATACACCTGAACATTAGCAGGAGAGGACTCTTTAAAGTAGAGACACTACATACTGATATACACCTGAATCAGCAGGAGAGGACTCTTTAAAGTAGAGACACTACATACTGATATACACCTGAACATCAGCAGGAGAGGACTCTTTAAAGTAGAGACACTACATACTGATATACACCTGAACATCAGCAGGAGAGGACTCTTTAAAGTAGAGACACTACACACTGATATACACCTGAACATCAGCAGGAGAGGACTCTTTAAAGTAGAGACACTACACACTGATATACACCTGAACATCAGCAGGAGAGGACTCTTTAAAGTAGAGACACTACATACTGATATACACCTGAACATCAGCAGGAGAGGACTCTTTAAAGTAGAGACACTACTACTGATATACACCTGAACATCAGCAGGAGAGGACTCTTTAAAGTAGAGACACTACATACTGATATACACCTGAACATCAGCAGGAGAGGACTCTTTAAAGTAGAGACATACATACTGATATACACCTGAACATCAGCAGGAGAGGACTCTTTCAAAGTAGAGACACTACATACTGATATACACCTGAACATCAGCAGGAGAGGACTCTTTAAAGTAGAGACATACATACTGATATACACCTGCAACATCAGCAGGAGAGGACTCTTTCAAAGTAGAGACACTACATACTGATATACACCTGAACATCAGCAGGGAGAGGACTCTTTAAAGTAGAGACACTATACATACTGATATACACCTGACATCAGCAGGAGAGGACTCTTTAAAGTAGAGACACTACATACTGATATCACCTGACATCAGCAGGAGAGACTCTTTAAAGTAGAGACACTACATACTGATATACACCTGAACATCCAGCAGGCAGAGGACGCTTTTAAAGTAGAGACACTACATACTGATATACACCTGAACATCAGCAGGAGGACTCTTTAAAGTAGAGACACTACATACTGATACACCTGAACATCAGCAGCAGAGGACTCTTTAAAGTAGAGACACTACATAGATATACACTGAACATCAGCAGGAGAGGACTCTTTAAAGTAGAGACACTACATACTGATATACACCTGAACATCAGCAGGAGAGGACTCTTTAAAGTAGAGACACTACATACTGATATACACCTGAACATCAGCAGGAGAGGACTCTTTAAAGTAGAGACACTATACTGATATACACCTGAACATCAGCAGGAGAGGACTCTTTAAAGTAGAGACACTACATACTGATAGACACACCTGAACATCAGCAGGAGAGGACTCTTTAAAGTAGAGACACTACATACTGATATACACCTGAACATCAGCAGGCGAGGACTCTTTAAAGTAGAGACACTACATACTGATATACACCTGAACATCAGCAGGAGAGGACTCTTTAAATAGAGACACTACATACTGATATACACCTGAACATCAGCAGGCGAGGACTCTTTAAAGTAGAGACACGACATACTGATATACACCTGAACATCAGCAGAGAGGACTCTTTAAAGTAGAGACACTACATACGATATACACCTGAACATCAGCAGGAGAGGACTCTTTAAAGTAGAGACACTACATACTGAATACACCCTGAACATCAGCAGAGAGGACTCTTTAAGTAGAGACACTACATACTGATATACACCGACATCACAGGAGAGGACTCTTTAAAGTAGAGACACTACATACTGATATACACCTGAACATCAGCAGGAGAGGACTCTTTAAAGTAGAGCACTACATACTGATACACCTGAACATCAGCAGGAGAGGACTCTTTAAAGTAGAGACACTACATACTGATATACACCTGAAACATCAGCAGGAGAGGACTCTTAAAGTAGAGACACTACATACTGATATACACCTGAACATCAGCAGGAGAGGACTCTTTAAAGTAGAGACACTACATACTGATATACACCTGAACATCAGCAGGAGAGGACTCTTTAAAGTAGAGACACTACATACTGATATACACCTGAACATCAGCAGGAGAGGACTCTTTAAAGTAGAGACACTACATACTGATAATACACCTGAACATCAGCAGGAGAGGACTCTTTAAAGTAGAGACACTACATACTGATATACACGACATCAGCAGGAGAGGACTCTTTAAAGTAGAGACACTACATACTGATATACACCTGAACATCAGCAGGAGAGAGGACTCTTTAAAGTAGAGACACTACATACTGATATACACCTGAACATCAGCAGGAGAGGACTCTTTAAAGTAGAGACACTACATACTGATATCACCTGAACATCAGCAGGAGGACTCTTTAAGTAGAGACACTACATACTGATATACACCTGAACATCAGCGGAGAGGACTTTTTAAAGTAGAGACACTACATACTGATATACACCTGAACATCAGCAGGAGAGGACTCTTTAAGTAGAGACACTACATACTGATATACACCTGAACATGCAGCAGAGGACTCTTTAAAGTAGAGCACTACATACTGATATACACCTGAACATCAGCAGGAGAGGACTCTTTAAAGTAGAGACACTACATACTGATATACACCTGAACAGCTCAGAGGAGACTCTTTAAAGTAGAGACACTACATACTGATATACACCTGAACATCAGCAGAGAGGACTCTTAAAGTAGAGACACTACATACTGATATACACCTGAACATCAGCAGGAGAGGACTCTTTAAAGTAGAGACACTACATACTGATATACCCTGAACATCAGCAGGAGAGGACTCTTTAAAGTAGAGACACTACATACTGATATACACCTGAACATCAGCAGGAGAGGACTCTTTAAAGTAGAGACACTACATACTGATATACACCTGAACATCAGCAGAGAGGACTCTTTAAAGTAGAACACTACATACTGATATACACCTGAACATCAGCAGGAGAGGACTCTTTAAAGTAGAGACACTACATACTGATATACACCTGAACATCAGCAGGAGAGGACTCTTTAAAGTAGAGACACTACATACTGATATACACCTGAACTCAGCAGGAGAGGACCTTTAAAGTATAGACACTACATACTGATATACACCTGAACATCAGCAGGAGAGGACTCCTTTAAAGTAGAGACACTACATACTGATAGAAACCTGAACATCAGCAGGAGAGGACTCTTTAAAGTAGAGACACTACATACTGATATACACCTGAACATCAGCAGGAGAGGACTCTTTAAAGTAGAGACACTACATACTGATATACACCTGAACATCAGCAGGAGAGGACTCTTTAAAGTAGAGACACTACATACTGATATACACCTGAACATCAGCAGAGAGGACTCTTTAAAGTAGAGACACTACATACTGATATACACCTGAACATCAGCAGGAGAGGACTCTTTAAAGTAGAGACACTACTCTGATATACACCTGAACATCAGCAGGAGAGGACTCTTTAAAGTAGAGACACTACATACTGATATACACCTGAACATCAGCAGGAGAGGACTCTTTAAAGTAGAGACTACATACTGATATACACCTGAACATCAGCAGGAGAGGACTCTTTAAAGTAGAGACACTACATACTGATATAAACCTGAACATCAGCAGGAGAGGACTCTTTAAAGTAGAGACACTACATACTGATATACACCTGAACATCAGCAGGAGAGGACTCTTTAAAGTAGAGACACTACATACTGATGATAACACCTGAACATCAGCAGGAGAGGACTCTTTAAAGTAGAGACACTACATCCTGATATACACCTGAACATCAGCAGAGAGGACTCTTTAAAGTAGAGACACTACATACTGATATACACCTGAACATCAGCAGGAGAGGACTCTTTAAAGTAGAGACACTACATACTGATATACACCTGAACATCAGCAGGAGAGGACTCTTTAAAGTAGAGACACTACATACTGATATACACCTGAACGTCAGCAGGAGAGGACTCGATTTGAAGTAAGGCAAGGGCAAGTTTATTTATATAGCACTTTTCAACACAAGGCAATTCAAAGTGCTTTACAAAAAATGAAAGACATTAAGCATTAAAAAAGAAAAGCTAATAAAAGAAACATTAAAATAAAAGTTACAGTGCAGTCTAAGATGTGAATAGTTCAATTAAAAGCAGCGACAAAGAGAAAAGTCTTCAGGCTGGATTTGAAAGCAGTCAGAGTTGCAGCGGACCTGCAGGTTTCTGGGAGTTTGTTCCAGATGTTTGGAGCATAATAACTGAACGCTGCTTCTCCATGTTTAGTTCTGACTCTGGGGACAGGAAGATGACCCGTCCCTGAAGACCTGAGAGATCTGGATGGTTCATAATTTAGCAGGAGGTCAGAAATGTATTCTGGGCCTAAACCATCAGTGCTTTATAAACCAGCAGCAGTATTTTGAAATCTACTCTTTGACACACAGGAAGCCAGTGTAAAGACTTCAGAGCAGGAGTGATGTGATCCACTCTCTTAGTGTCAGTGAGGACTCGAGCAGCGGCGTTCTGAACCAGCTGCAGCTTTCTAATAGATGTTTTAGTGAGACCTGTGAAGACACCATTGCAGTCTACTGAAGATAAAGGCATGGACAAGTTTCTCCAGATCCTGCTGTGACATTAGTCTTTTAATCCTAGATATGTTCTTCAGGTGATAGTAGGCTGATTTAGTAACTGTTTTAATGCGACTGTTGAAACTCAGGTCAGAGTCCATGACTAGTCGAGAAACTCCACACCGATATGAACCTGAATATGAGCAGAATAGGGATCGTATCCTTTCTTCCCCTCTAGGCGTAATGCCATAAACATCTATGACGTTGATTATATAGTCAAACTTGGCTTTAAAGTAATTTCATGAACAATTCTCAACCCATCAATCTGAGTGGTAATTGTCATATTTTAGTCACTGTTTGTCAGTAACAATTAAACCATCATTCAGACCTTATTCTACGTCTGCTTGAACACAAAGTTTCTCATGTTTAAATAAACTCAATGGTCAGCACTCAGAGTCATGACTGCTTCGACAGAGGGAGAGCTTGATCCATACAATCTGATTGGTGATAAACATTCCTACAATATAATTATCCATTAAAGGAGAAGTCAAATCCCATCGACAGCCAGGCCTCACACCTCGCCCTAACGCATGTATGTCTACGCCTGTGCTTCTATAAAATGGGGTTGGCCGTGGCAACAGACTTTTGAGTCATTAATTAAATGTAATTGCAGTCGACCCAACGGTTATCAGCTTCTGCTCAAAAAAGCATTTGGTTGAAACTCAAGATCTTTTGTACACTTGGCTTCAGCTGTCCCACTCGCACTTTATATAAACACTTTATTAATTCTCTTAAATATGAGTGTCCACACACACACACACACCACACTCGCACACAGTATCTTGTAGTTCCAAGCAATCGAGGCACTTTTTATTTTATTTTATTTGATTGTTCAGGGAGGCTTTGTAGCGAAACCACAATCTGCCAAAGAGGTAAAGAGCTCTGGCTTCAATACCTATTTTTCCTGCTTTTGTTCTTTCTTTTTTGTCTTCAGAGGCAAAAGCTTACATAAAAGAAATATTAACTTTCACGTCTTTTTGCAACACTTCTACCATACAGGAGGACTCTCAATTCTGGAAAACAGATATATTTAATGGGTAAATAATGTCAACAATTTCAAGTTCTGTCGGCACACATACTTTAGGTTTTAAGGCGTAACTTGCATTCTTCTTTTGCCAATCCTTTAAAGGTGGGGTATGTAATTTATTTCAGAAACACTTGTTATATTCCATGGAATGCTCTTAACACCCCGATAGCAATGAATACATTAAATGCTTTGACAATAAATAATACAAAAATGTCATCTGTGGAAGCCGTGGCGCTGTAAAAAGCTCGACCAATCATCTGAGCCGGCTAAAGTAACTGGACGGCCTACCTGCCTGTCAGCCTTCCATCGGGGCACAAACTTACCTCGTGCCCTCATTGGTCATGTGCGCGTTCGTGTGTGTTGGGGGAGGGGCTCTGTGAGGAAGTCTGAAGGAAGGGGCAGATTTGTTCCGGTTGTGTACTTTCAGAGGTTTTGAATGCATGAAATATACTTTTTCTTTAACTTAAACGTAGATGTTACCTTCAAAAGTCTGAGTTTCGGACCAAATTATATTGAAGATGTGTAATGTTGTGTTGATACACAAATAGTGGTAGTTCAAAAAGCCGGGGTAATGCTTGATGACATTTTAGGTTTGAAAAATTATCTAAAACAAAGACCAGATATATTATTTTTGCCGCACTCATGCACGTAAGAGTTACAAAAAAAAGATTTAATAAGCCAATCACTTGACATTACCTATAGATTTCTGGGTTATGAAACCTTAATGCTACCGTCTCGTTTAAAGACCCTTAACATGACGAGAGCCATTCCCGGAGTCATGAGGGTGAACTAGCAGAACATTTGGAGTACAGACGGCCCACCGGTCCTCCAGAAACCCATTAGTACTCAGCACAACAATGGAGAGAAGGCGAGTGATGATGAAAATGGATGTGTGTAGTGGATGTGTTCCATATGCTCTCTCCTCTCAGACGGGAGCACCAGGCCTGGATCAGGTTCCCAAATCCAAATCCTAGACCATCAGCGAGAAAAGCAGGAACACTGACCACAAATCAGCTTCGAGGGTTTCTCTCTGAGCCTTTATATATTGCATGTATGCCTGGGCTTTGTGTTTTTATTCACTATGACATAAAAAGAGAATTAGTGCACCAGTGGTTTTGCTCCATGGCAATCTGGCACTGCTAACGGCTAGGCTAAGAGGTCCAGCTTTTTCAAATAAAAAGAGATATTACTCACAACGTTGTCTCCTAATTCCAGCTCATTCCTACTATTTTAATGTATCCCTTTTATGTACTTTTCAGCATCTGTCTTCGTTTCTCACGAATGCTGAAAAATGACTTGAACCATCGCCATGTGCACAGATTTCTTCGCCAGTTTGAGCTTTACATAAAAAATGTTTTAGAAAGCTCATTTGTGTTCCATTATTCACATACATTTGCTTGGACATAAAAGGCCCATGCATGTGTATGTTTAATGCCAATGAAACAGCCGTTTGAAAACAATCACAACGTATATGTCATGCTTACGAGATGCAAGATGCTCCGGCAAAATGTGTGAAGCAATCCACCCTAATGTCAGATTGGAAAGAGTGGGAAAGCTGGAATATGCAAAGACAATTATTTGACATGCGTTAGCAGGAGAAGCACGGACAACATGGATGGAAGTGCTTCCTTTATGTCAGGGGTGTCAAACTCAATTTCATCACGGGCCACATCAGCATTATGGTTGCACTCAAAGGGCCGGTTGTGACGTTTAGACTATATGAAAATACATATGTAAATATTTAATATAAACGTATGTATGACATTATTGCCTCTGCATTTTACATTATCGGATAGGGTAATAACTTCATAATTAACTACGTCTGAAAGCAGAAGTCTAGGGCAAATCATTGGAGGTCTCTTCAGTGAGAATGTCACAAAATGATTTAAAAAAAAATCACATTCTGGAAAAAATTCAAATTCTGAAAATAAATATAATTCTGAAAAAATATCATATTCCAGATGCATTGTGGGACATTGTGGGGCATGTAACCGTATAATACACTTATTATATTCGTTCAGAGCTCTTGTGGGGCCGCATTAAATGAAGTGGCGGGCCGGATTTGGCCCCCGGGCCTTGAGTTTGACACCCCTGCTTTATGTGTACCTGAATTAACGCAGTAACAGACACCTGTTCTTTCCCTGTGCGAGGTGTGTGAGGTGTATCCCAGTGTCCACGTTAGCAGCCTGGCTCTAGATGACAGTATGACTGAAAACCCTTCGCACTGCGATCGTATTGTTTTGTAATCTGCAGCGTATCCCAGCCCCAGGGCTTGGTCCGATGTGTGGTTTTTTCGGCGCCGCGTTTGGACTGAAACAGAGTGTCTTTTTCCCAGTGTTTTCCCTCCGACTGAAGTCTCGGATACTGCGGTGAATAAAATGGAAAGAACAAATGGGAGCATAGGCAAAGCTCCAGGTTTTCCTCGCACCATTTGCGATCAACGATTTTCCAAGCCAGTGACCAGTTTATGCAAATAAAGAACATGAACATGGAACAGGAGATGTGTGGTTGAGATAGAGACCTCGGTAATAATGGGCTGGAGGTATGAGCCAATTTAAATAGCTTAAAAACTCTCTTTCATCTGGAACACACACACACACACACACACCCAATATGCATGCACATAATATTTAAGTATGTGCACACAGTGGTGCAGCACATAGAGCATCAACACACATTTGCTACTTCACTTGACTGGTTCCCTGGAGCCACTGGAGCCAAGCTACAACAACTGGGCTACTTCGGTACATGTGGCGAGTCAAAGTGAATCTGCTTCAGGCGAGCTGCAGGAGCCAAAGGACGTTGGCACAAACTAAAAAAGAGAAGTAGTGCAGAAATGTCCCTGCTGCTAACCGTCCTCAATTCATCGGTTACACGTCCTTATCCTTCTCACTGAAAAATGATGATTAATCCCATGTAATGATGCATTTATTCATGTGTTGGGGCACATGGGTATGGTAAGTGCTGGAAACACAACATTGAGTTATTGTTAGCTTATAACACTTTTATTGCGAGCCGAACTGTTGACTATTCATGTGATCGGCAGTCAGGTAGCAACGTTACCGTTAATTCAGTGTCAGTGTCTGTACGCTTCACAAATGTAGGTCTAACGTTTTTTTTTCATTTCATACAGTTTGGCAGCATGTACTTTGTCTTGCTGCCGGGTGTTTGGTGCTGTGCAGGGAGAAAACAGTGGGATTATTAGTGTTTTAACTGAATATAAAATGCATGTTGCTCAAAAACTGGGTTCATGGGAGCTGATTTGTTGGCCTTAGAATCAAAACAATGACACTAAAAGACGTTTTAGGGCTGAGGACGGGAACTGAGTGGTAATAAACGTTGCTAATATGTGACAGACAGACAGGCAGCAGACAGACAGACAGACAGACAGACAGACAGACAGGCAGAGAGAGACAGGCAGACAGACAGACAGACAGGCAGACAGACAGACAGACAGGCAGACACAGAGAGACAGACAGACAGACAGACAGACAGACAGACAGACACAGACAGACAGACAGACAGACAGACAGACAGGCAGGCAGGCAGACAGACAGACAACAGACGAGACAGACACAGACAGACAGGCAGACAGACAGACAGACAGACAGACAGACAGACACAGACAGAGAGACAGACAGACAGAGAATAGATAGACAGATAGATAGATAGATAGTAGATAGATCATAGATATAGATACATAGATAGATAGAAGCAGTGTGTTCAACATTAAAATGGAAATACTTAAAAAGTGGAATAGAATTATGTTTTTATTGTAGGCTATCTGTCCACCATAATGTATGGCTTGATATTAATGAAACGTGTGGAAGTGGCATGATGAAGCACTGGTCCAGGAAAAATAATTAACATGTTAAACCATGGTGTAGTTTGGAATAGGAAACTGTCCTATTTCAACATTGACAAAACCATGATGTCGTTCTTGTTTTATCGTGCTTTAACTGAGTCTATTCTGTCGTCAGAAAACCCTCTCAGTCAGATTGTAAAGTGGTCGAGCAGACTGATTTAAATGCAAACTACTTTTTACTGTCTTACCTTCAGTTTCGAAAACCCTTGCATTTCCTCGGCACATTAGGGATTCATTCCTCTCTGGCTCCAGGTGTACAAGCTGTTGCTGTTGTGAAAAGAAAAGCGTTTGGACACCGATAGTCCTGCCAGGCTTTAACCACTTTATCCTGCCCTTCAACTGCCCCCTCACTCCTTCCTTTCACCCTTCTTCCAGCGATGCAGTTATTGTTGGCCTCCATTCCTCCATCCCTGGCACCAAACTGACACACTGGCATTGGACTATCTGCAGTTGTCAACACCCACTTGTTTCTGTGTTGTTTTGTTGTTTCTTCCGACAAACAAGAAGTATTTCAAGTTTGGAGACGGAGGAGAAGAGAGCTAAAAAGACACCTGCTTGGATTTAAACCTCATTATCCAAAGATTAGGTTCTTGAAAGAAATGAAACTTAGCTTAGCAACAGAGATCGAGACAAAACACAAAACATAAAGAACTCCAGGGCCTCTTTAACAAGCACACACACACACACACACACACACACTAGCTAGACACACTTATGCAATCAAATATGAATGTATTCCTACAAGCAAACCCTCACACACACACACACACACACACACACACACACACACACACAACACACACACAGACCATGCAGGTGGCCGACCATGATAACAAACAGCATAATTAGGAACAGGTGAATGTTATAAAGGCAATTTCTACTGCAAATATTGGACAAAATGAACCCAGAGTAAGTTGCAGTGATCAGGAATATCATCTAAACCGCAACGATTAGCTTGATGAAGTAGCGTCTGGCTGAGTTAATGACAGAAAGGTGAGGTCGGGGGGGAAATGGGATCTGAAAGAAAAATAATAACTGGTCCAAAGCCACATTCAATACCACTGCGTCCGGAGCGAGAGCCAAAACTAAACGATCTTCCAGTTTCTCAAAATAAAAGCTTGAATGAGATGATGGATGGAATTCAGACTCTCGCTTAAAAAAAGTGTAAAAGAAATAAATGAAAAGGGAACGAGATGTTATCCGCTATCGTCCGTATTTTTGTGGAATGTCCTAGATTCATCTTGTGGTTTAACATTTTAGGAAATACTTTTTTTCATTGCAAGATTTAAGTGTACACTAAATACTGAGCAAGAGCCACACGCAGCGATTAGCTTAGCCTAGCATATAGCCTAGCATAAAGACTGGAAACGGGATAATAGCTAGAACGATTTTCTCTACTTAATTCTACATGTTAGTACAAATTAAACAACCAAATGACAGGGGTTTAATACGTTAGCCTTAAAACTTACCGTTAAATGTAGCCTTACACTTCAGAAAGACTCAAATTAGCTGTTTCCTGCTTCTTTTAGTCCTTGTGTTAAGCTAGGCTAGCTTTAGCTCGATTTTTAGCTCTAAATTAAAACTATTTAAAGGTTGAGATCACCTAAATCACCCACTTTTTTACTTATACATTGGATTTATTGATTGGAAATACCATATAAAGACTTCTGACTTCTGTTTTATTTGAATAATATATATTTTATTGGTTCTTTTTTCAGTGGCTTTATCGTCTTGCACTCTTCTGCGCAGACGGTTATCAAGCACATACTTGCTTGAACACAAAGCATGCATTAGCACACAGTTAAACATTGTGGACATCCTTTTACCATGAACATATGATATAGTAAAAGGGAAGCCAATTCTTAATGTATGGAAAGACAAAGCAGGAAGTACTTTAGTCTTTACCTGAGCAGCAAATACTCTCATGAGCTCTAGTGGAGCTGATGAGGATATCCTCGAGTGATCGTAATGGCTCCAGTGAGCATTAATGTAATACTCCCGTCTCAAATATGGCCGTGGAGGCTTAGTGGAACCTCGCTGCCTCAGTCTAAATCTTCACTGTTCTGTCTCGCTCTGTCTTTTCTTTCCTTTTCACTCTCTCTTTTCTGTCATCCCCTATCAAAGTCTTTCATTTCTCTCATTAGTCCTTTTTCAGTGTGAACACTTGTTCTCAGCCCGGCCTACTTTAAAATGTACTTCACTATATTCTGACGGTTTTATGAAGCGGAGATTTAAGAGAAGCCATGTCAAGATCGACCTACAAGGGAGGGAAAGGAGGCAAAGGAGGGGAAGGGTTAGGATACAAAGGCGGACAAAGAAGTTACATATTTGGAAACACCCAAGGTTTCTTTTCTCATTCTCTATATCGATAGATGTGAAACCAAATATACAAATTTTAGGAAAAATACGCAGCATCAAATACGCTGATGATATTGTCTCCAAAGCGTGTTAATCCTGTAATTTGCCGAAACAAATTTGGTGGAAATACCAAGTTAGGAAGTCCCATTTTTGTGCTTGTGTTCATATGTGCATTGCAGTGGCTCAGTCAGTAGGGTCGCCGGTTCAAGTCCCCGACCGGACCTAAATATGGGGTGTTTCTCAATATCGAGTACGCTTGCTTGGTAGCACATGTCTTCCGAGCGTCTTGCTTCAGAAGCGAGGCAACTTCCTGGCATTCGGAAAGCGAAGAGTGGAACAGGCGAGCAAGTGTGCGGGTGTGCGTCATGTGAGAGGCCCCCCTTACATTTTCCGCCACAGATTTGGGGAAATTGGTGCGTGCGCAATGCATTGTGGGGATTTTAAGACCGCGGAGTCTACACATGTGCAGCCTCGAAATGTCTCGCTACGAAGTACGCCGGGCTCGGTAGAATTCCAAGTATGCTGGACATCCTTCGGCGGCACTCGATGACGTAGTAGCTTGAAATAGTGGCTCTGGAGCAGCTTTACTCGATATCGAGAAACACCCATGGAGTGTGGACTGCTACTTGGAGAGGTCCCAGTCCACGTCCTGCCATGTGGTGGACGAGATAAGAGACTGAGCATTAACATTATTAAAGGGCACTATTATGCAAAATCCACTTCTCCATGTCTCTTCTACATCAACATGTGTCCCCTCTTCTCCATGTCTCTTCTACATCAACATGTGTCCCCCTTCTCATGTCTCTTCTACATCAACATGTGTCCCCTCTTCTCCTGTCTCTTCTACATCAACATGTGTCCCCTCTTCTTCATGTCTCTTCTACATCAACATGTGTCCCCTCTTCTCCATGTCTCTTCTACATCAACATGTGTCCCCTCTTCTTCATGTCTCTTCTACATCAACATGTGTCCCCTCTCGTCACGTCTCTTCTACATCAACATGTGTCCCCTCTTCTTCAGTCTCTTCTACATCAACATGTGTCCCCTCTTCTCACGTCTCTTCTACATCAACATGTGTCCCCTCTTCTCCATCTCTTCTACATCAACATGTGTCCCCTCTTCTTCATGTCTCTTCTACATCAACATGTGTCCCCTCTTCTTCATGTCTCTTCTACATCAACATGTGTCCCCTCTTCTTCATGTCTCTTCTACATCAACATGTGTCCCCTCTTCTTCATGTCTCTTCTACATCAACATGTGTCCCCCTCTCCATGTCTCTTCTACATCAACATGTGTCCCCTCTTCTTCATGTCTCTTCTACATCAACATGTGTCCCCTCTTCTTCATGGCTCTTCTACATCAACATGTGTCCCCTCTTCTTCATGTCTCTTCTACATCAACATGTGTCCCCTCTTCTTCATGTCTCTCTACATCACCATGTGTCCCCTCTTCTTCACGTCTCTTCTACATCAACATGTGTCCCCTCTTCTCCATGTCTCTTCTACATCAAAATGTGTCCCCTCTTCTCCATGTCTCTTCTAACATCAACATGTGTCCCCTCTTCTTCATGTCTCTTCTACATCAAACATGTGTCCCCTCTTCTTCATGTCTCTTCTAACTCAACATGTTCCCCTCTTCTTCATGTCTCTTTCTACATCAACATGTGTCCCTCTTCTTCATGTCTCTTCTACATCAACATGTGTCCCCTCTTCTTCATGTCTCTTCTACATCAACATGTGTCCCCTCTTCTCCATGTCTCTTCTACATCAACATGTGTCCCCTCTTCTTCATTCTCTTCTACATCAACATGTGTCCCCTCTTCTCATGTCTCTTCTACATCAACATGTGTCCCCTCTTCTTCATGTCTCTTTACATCAACATGTGTCCCCCTCTTCTTCATGTCTCTTCTACATCAACATGTGTCCCCTCTTCTTCACATCTTCCTCTGCTCAACATGTGTCCCCTCTTCTTCATGTCTCTTCTACATCAACATGTGTCCCCTCTTCTTCATGTCTCTTCTACATCAACATGTGTCCCCTCTTCTCCATGTCTCTTCTACATCAACATGTGTCCCCTCTGTGGAAAGAGACTCTGAAAGTTTCAGGAACAAAGATTTTCTCTCTTTTTGATCCATTTCTATAAAAAACCCTGGCCTGGTGGATTTTGGCCACTTGTGATGTCATAACGATGTGTTGTCTTGTGTAGCCATTAGCCAATCAGCACCAAGGTACCCCCCTTGGTTCGGGCAGGTTGCAACAAAAGCTTTGTAGTATGATGATGATGATGATGATGATGATGATGATGATGATGATGATGATGATGATGATGATGATGATGATGATGATGATGATGATGATGTTGTTGTGTTCCTGGACACGTGATTGGAAAAACCTTTCTTGATGATGTGCCTCTACAAAATCTATCGGTGTGGTTCTTTTGTAATTGCACTCGCCATAACTAGAAATAATAACCACTGAGAGGAAGATGACTTGTTTGACCGATGTTAATTATCCGAGCACCCTTGAGACTCCGTTGCACCAATAATCTGAAACAATGGAGACGTGAGGCTTTTGCATTTCAAGACCCATCGTCTAATTGTGGAACATTTAGAACAATAAACCCAGTAGATGAAACATATTTCAATCGTATCGACTAATGGAGAGCTTTGTATCTGTGTCTCATATGTTTCATGTGTTGCTCGGTTATACTTGATATCAACGGGAGAACAAGTTCAAAATCAAAACATACATCTTCAATATCTCATAGAAGTCCGTTTTTATGAGTTGAATTTGAATCTATGCAAAGTGTACTTCATGCATTTTGTTTTTCATGTTAGTTTCACTTATCTCTGACCTTACTTTCCTTCAGGTGAACAAACCCGACTGACAGATAGCAACCCCATGCCTCCCGTTTACTTTCTCTTTCATATTCAAAGAGGGCTTGAATGACGGGTGAATGCTGGAATGTGTGACGACAGTGCCGTGTGACTGAGTTCTCTCTGACAGGAACAAGCATCGGACCAGAGACACAGGGCGCTTTCCATGTTGTGACGAGGCACAGACGACGGAGAGGATCAACCATCGTGTACAGTAAGTCATTTTAAATGTAATACATTCATGTTTCTGACTTACTCAATTTCCTTTTGTTTAATGTGTAGCGAAGTCTTGTTTTTTTTATAGATGTCAATTTAATACTATAATATATAAAAGCAATAATATTAGTCCTCATTTCAAGAGTAATTCAGCATTCACATTATGCAGATGAGATTTTGTTTTTATTTGTAATAATAAAAAAGCCAATTAGATCCTTTGAAAATATATTTAAATTACATTTTCTTTAAATATTAAACTGGCTTAAGTTAAGTTTGTTTTGGTATAGATTATGAGATTTAACTTAACATTGAATAATAAATGAATAATAAATGGGTAAGGAAATGTTCTGTATTTTATCTTTCGGTGATTCAATGTTACAGAAACAAGAACATCTAAAGCGACAATATACTATGTGACATCATGTGTAAGTAGCCCCATTTAAACACCACACACACACACACACACACACACATTATCATTGATGTCACTTCTGTGTTTTCCTTTGGGTTTCTGTTGAATTGGGTTCCATTGAAAGGAGTCCAGATGTGTGGAAAATGATTTTTAAAAAAATTCTGGTAGATATTGTATCCTGATGAAAGGGTAACTAATAAACCTCCTATCGAATTACAGGTACTGTGAAGGCTCTGACAGACGATCAACACGAAAACACCCAGGGGACAGAAATACTGAAGTCCATCCCTAGGCAACATAAATCAGCTTTAAAAAGATCAACCCAAGCAGATTGAATTGATTGGAGTCTTTTATAAAATGCCCAAACAGCTTCCACCCCATCCGTCTGGTCTAGTAAACAAACTCTGTGACACTGGGAGACTATTCATTGAGCAGTATGAAAGTAAGAAACCCAGAATGCAAGCCATCGCCGACGAACTTGTAGGGATATCTAACTATTCAAGAGGCGTGCAGAACACAACGAACACATCCAGACTAGGGGCAGCATAGAAGTACTTGGAGTCGTAACCGTGGGGTTCGCTGCAGCTTTTGTACCAGCTCCTGTAAAACTGGCATTATGCCTCGCAGGAGGCACTGGTCGCAGTCTGCGGGGCGGGGACTGTGGTTGCAGCAAATTCTACCAGGCAGCGACGGAGATCTTCAGTCGGGATAGGGTTAAAGATTTGGGAAGAATTCATGGAAATCATTGAGCTGCTAAAGGGTCTCCTGGTGGACAATTAAGACGGTGTCCGAGGAGTTGGAGGAAAAGTCCTCCTCCTTAATTCAGCAACGAGGAACCAGGCAAAGATAGGGACTGACGAAGACGGAAGAACTTCAGCAGCTTCTGAAGCAAACGGCTAAGCTGTCGGAGAAAAGCAGGGAAAGTCGTGGACTGGACTCTCAACACGCTGAGGCAAGTGAAGAAACTGTTAGACTTCATGTTCACTCTCACCAGAATCACTCCAACGGCTGATGATGACGCGACGCTCAGAGACTTCATCGCGCATTCAGCTCTGCGGTGCGAGAAAACCGTGCTGGAGTTTTCAAAGATGAGGAACACGCTCAGGGACTACGAGGAGAAGCAGGCCAAGTAGGGACGTGCAACGCCATCGTTGAAGCAAAAGTCCTTCGATAAAAATACAATTAATCTCTACTTGCAGTCAAATATAATATTCACATGAACATAAATACACTGTTGAAAGGTTTATATCCAAATGTAGGAATACAAATACTTGGGGTGAAATTGCATTTTTATGTTTTTTGGATTTTAACATAAACCATTAAATGTTCGTAACCACGACTGTGTTTACTGTATATGTCATCTGTGATTTTTTTGTGAGTACAAGTTGAAGTGATAATATGTTAAAAGAAATATGTGAAATGTTCTTTTTCTATGTGGTGTTTAAAATGTAAAGACAACCGAGCAAGGACAAACTTCCAGTCTGAGAAGTGAAGACAAAGCGGAAGTGCCTTTCTCTCTAGTAGTCCGGATGGAGGCGACAACCAATAAGTCATATTGTATAGAAGTCTATGAAAGGACTTATTTTACCTATAACCTTAGTAAACATTTCCTTAAAGGGTTTATAGTTTAAATTACTGATCAATCATTTAAACACTTCTTGAATCCTGTTTTGAGTTCATTTTTGTCAAGATTCAGAGATTTCATGTGAAATGTTAACATCTCTTACACATGCAGTAACCACAAAGCTTTCAATATACTGCTTTTTGGATACTGTTGATACATTAATCATGTGATAAACAGGGCGGCAACATTTTAGGATTGTTGCCAAATACTTTCAGTGCTTAGTCATACCTGGAAATGACAGTAAAAAATACGTCCAATGAATAACATAGCAAAAAATACATCACATGAAGGCTAGCACAATAGAGCTAGTTGCTGCTAGCATTCCCACTTGCTGCCTTTCAGTAACAAGTGCATTCTGCCTCCACAGCCCGATATATTTGAGCAGATGTAATGTAGATAAGTAATGGCAAAACTGATTAAATAATACACGTATGTATTGAGTTAAAAGTGGAGAGTATTGGCACCATCCCATCTCAGTGTGCCTTCTCTATGATAGCATGTTTCCAGTTGTTATGCTAAACTACAGGTAAAATACACTTGCAATGCAGACTTTCCTCCAGTCCTCTAACAGCTCCGGTAACCTCGACACCAACTCTCAGAGCCCTGCTGACCCTGCTTGTTTGTGGTCAGAGCCAATAGAGATGCATTCTAAAACTCACGCTGCTTCGGGCTGACTGTCGACACCCTCGTCATGTGTTTCCACTTTTGCTGCGATTGTATTCCTCTTCATTATTCATTCAAACAGAGCAGCAGCAGCAGCAGCAGCAGCGGCCAGCACTTGTAGCAAATGCCTTCCATGTGTCTAATTGCCTAAGTCGAGGTGTTTTTAACACAAGGTGAAGTCATTAACACATGGGCACACTCTTCAGATGTGGAGCCAGGCGGCCGCGGTGAGAGGGTCGACAACAGCTAATGCACCGATACAGAAACCCATGTCACGCGCTGTGCAGAACACCAACGCACTAGTCCACTGCGCCACACGCCTGCTATATCTATTAATATTACATGTAATCTCTAGTCTGGTTGTAACTTCTTTTATCTCACTATTTAAGGGTCGGGGGAGACCACCTTCACAAATTGCATTGTATGCATGATGGCTCTTTCTAAATCTTCAAAAACAAAACAAACATTTTAAATTAATGTAATCCACATTCAAGATTTTTTTTTATTTCCTTTAAATTATGAACTTGAGAAATCATATAGCCCAACAACTATTGGCATCTGCTGTTTAGCGTAATGTATTTATGAGTTAATCCAAACTCTGCTGTGCAGAAACTCTTAGGGAACATACTGCAAAAGACTAAATGAGATATTGAATATGTAGAGAAGACTGGACTAAAAGATCTGGAGGACAAATGTCCATCTATGCCTCAAATACAAAAAAAGGAAATCGTGATAATCAACACGTGTCTTCAGAGGGAAATCAAATAAGTTTTCAAGAAAATATTCAACACTGTTATGCACTTCTTGGAAAGTTAGCAAGCACCTTTAAAAAAAGTTACACTCTTAATAGTAGCTACATTTAATTGATCATGAGTTAACGATTTATAATGTGTTTTTCCCTGTATTTTAGGATTGGAGGACGGCATCTTTACAAATGTCATCGTATGTATGGCGGTACATATTCTTTCTTCGTTATTTTTCATATGTCATATTATAATCCATATTCAGGATGTTCAATTACTTTGATGCTATATACTTTAGTTTAGACATCATATAGCATCATTAAAGAAAATGCAATACAAGCAACATGTATGTATAAATTAATCCAAACTCTGCTCAGGATATCATATCACAAGGTTTGCTTATGGACAAATGATAAGGTCATTTTGTTTTAAAGTTATGAGAGGCTTACACTTAAATATGACATGGCATTTAAAACCACTTACCTAAATATGATCATAGTTATTTATTAATCGTCAGATACTGAGTGGAGATGGTTCCAGCTCAGAATGTTTTCACCAAACATAATCCAACAGCTCTACCTGGTGTTCAGTTGGGAGTACTGCATGCATACGGAGCAACCTGAGGAAAAAGATGAGAGCAGAAGACATCCGAACATTAGTGTTGAGTCTCATAAAGCACTGACACGGTTCTGCTTATACAGTAACATAAGGGGAAATGTGCATATCTAATGTTTTCAGAGCAGACATATTGATATTTCAAAGTACAATTGCAAATAAAGTTATTGATTATTGATGGCTGTCCTCCCTAAAGGCAAGTCAAATTGTATTAAAGCCACGTACAAAACATACATTATAATCAGAAACACACAATGCCTGCAATACGAACAATAGCAGATATTTAGAATGAAATGAAAAACATTTTTAATTAAGTTCAAGTTACAATGTGAAATACATAAAATAAAAAATGCTATAAACATCTTTAATACATTAAAATATATTTAAAGATAAACTAGATAAATAATTAAAAATACATCTGTATATGAATAAACAAAATAATTCAATAAACCCCATCAACTCAGCCACGTGCTGTGAAGCCCTGGATCTACGTCAGAGGGCTTCCCTTTAAGTCTATCTGCGGTCAGCACATGGGCAGGGTAAACATTTGAGGACACCCACACACACACACCACACACACACACCACACACACACACACACACACACACACACACACTGCCTCGCGTTCACATGTCGCACGTCATACAAAAAACACACAGACGGCACACGCGTAAAATCCCATACATCACAAGAGGAAGAGAAGAAGGGATATCTTTACTGTCATCCTAATGGGTTCAACAACATTTTGTGGGCTTCTCTCAATGCAGTAAAATAAATAAAAGCAGTAGTAGACGCTAAGCGAAGGCACAGTTTGCTCATACATACAAATCGTACAAAACTACACACAGCCAAAATGTAGTTTCATTTTATAGTAATGCATTCAAATGTGCTACGGATTTAATGTCTTCCGTATAGCGTCTCATTTGATAGTTACACACACACACACACACACACACACACACACACACACACACACACACACACACACACACACACACACACTGCCTCCCCTCCTGTTACAGTCCATATCCTCGTGTTTGTCATTGCAGATACAATGCAGATAACATCACATATCAGTACTTATCTGTTCCCATGGTAACAAAGGCAAAGTGTTGACGTAAAAAAGGACTTGAAACAAATGAAAAACAGATATAAATACAGTTTTTAAAGCAAATCCAATCATCTGCTGCTGCTGGTATCTCGCTGTTTGCAGAGTCCTGTGCTCGTCTGACAGTGAGGGAACAAAAAGGGAACAATTCAAAAACGTGAGTAATGGCCGCTAAATGAGGGGATCATCATTCCTGGGTAATTTGATCAACAATAGTGTTAGTTCCCGCTGATTGATTGGAGATCATCTTTAACGGAGGAATACACACTGATCTGCGTGTTAACTGTGAGTCACTTGACAAACAGTAATGGTGGGGGGTTGGGTGGGGGGGGGTAAGTGGTAGTTGTGTGGTAAATGTGCGCATTAACAAGCAGAGTAACGCGCTGCATCTGCGTCACAGCTCTGCTCTTCGTTTGCTCTCTCGCGACTGGCCTCGTGCTGATAACAGAACCACGTGATGACAAAACATCAACACGGGACAACTTTATTTGGTCTGGCCCTGTTGTATGAAACCACTGTAATGCAGCAGTGACAACACACCTGTTTCTCTATATTAAAGTCCTTCATATTAGGAAGATATATTTAAACGTGTATAATTACCGATAAACCTTTCTT
The DNA here is from genome assembly GCA_023974075.1 of Chaenocephalus aceratus. NCBI lineage: Eukaryota > Metazoa > Chordata > Actinopteri > Perciformes > Channichthyidae > Chaenocephalus > Chaenocephalus aceratus. The sequence continues at coordinate 12,684 of JAMFTG010000258.1, read as the reverse complement.
GCTTGTTGTGTACACTATGTATGCTCTAATTCTTATTCCTCGTTCTTTTTGTGCTTTATACTTTTAAATATAAGCACATTCAGTGTTTTTGCAACTACATGTGCTCAATAGATAATTCTGATTTACCCAAAGGTGCATCGATGTTAAATATACATGTATTATGTTGTGTGCCAAACTGTCAAATATTTGTATCCTGCGTATATTACAATTGATAAACAGATTTTTTTATTAATTATTATAAGTTGTGTGAAATAAGAGAAATGGCCTTTTCTTACCCTGGAAATACAAATAAAGAGGAATTAGTCATTTATGTATCGTTTATTTATCTGTATGGGCTGACTCGGGTGATTTTCACCTTTCCTTTGTCTTGTCTTCGCTCCATCATCAATCACCAATCATGCCCCGGTGTTAAAGCTTCAGGCGGGGGGGGTGGGGGTCATCAAAGGCATCGGGGTGGCGGTTATCACCCGGAGTCCCGCAGACCTCACTTCACTTTCTCTGACAATGACAACAGGAGCTCTGCGCCTCTGGGTGCTCCTCGCGCTCCGGATGAGGTGCGTCACCCTCCTCGCGCTCCCTCTGGACAGGGGGACGGCACCCGGGAGGGAGCACGGGGTAGATACTACGGAAGCGGGGAGCAAAAAGCTGGACGGGTTGTTACATTTGAAGGATTTACCGCGAGGACCGGCCTTGGCTCCGAACAAAAAGGCGCCTCAGTTCATGTTTGGATCTTTTTAACGCGGTGACGGTTTCCGAGGGGAGACCCAGGAGCCAGAAGGAGATTCTGGAAGGAAATACAGTGCGGAGTTTTGAAGACAAAGGTGAGTCAAACTGACATACGTGCCTGGTTCTTCAGCGTATTTGAAAAATAAGTGAAGTCGTGTAACAACAGCATAAACGATGCGTAATTGTGATCCATATGTGCTTTTACGCACGTTTACACGTTTACGCACGTTTACGCATGACACATGTCTAATTTAAACAGCTACAATTAAGGACTTTGCTACATTTCTTCACCAGAACAGTATTTAAATGTTTTACTCAAGCTGTGTTTGATATTTTTTCGCCTGCAGCTAATTCTGGAGAGAGGTTTCACTTCTTCAATCTGTCCTCTGTGGGCAGAGAGGAGAGAATGATCAAAGCAGAGTTTCGTTGGTTCAGAAAGAAACAGAAGTTTTACCTCGGAAAGTCATTTGGGCCTCATTTCTACAAGGTAAAAGTCGTGTTAGTGACATTGTTTAATCTGTTTTAATGTAGATATTTCATGAGTATGGAAACATCACCAGAGAGTCATGTGACAGATATGTTTAGTGAGCAATATGTTAGTGAGTAATCATAACTATGACCAAAAAGAACCTTCGTCTTGCTTCATAGTCCGCAGGTTTGTGTAGATGCAGTGACTTACTACTGTAACAGCTCCATGTTGTGACTCTCAGGTGGATCTGTACGAGGTGCTGGACAGCCGAGTGAAGCCATGGAGAGGAAACCTCATCACCTCCAGACTGGTGCCTCTGCACACGCAGGGATGGGAAGTCTTCAATTTCACTCAAACGGTAAAAAAAAACGTTCTTGTTCAAGACGAGTCCATGCGCGAGTCATGTGTGAGAGTTATAAACATGTCTTCTGTCAGACAAGCGTAAAGAAAGCATCCAATAGAAACATTTACGGTTTTTTTTAAGTATAATTTTGTATATTTGACTGCAAATATCTCCTTAATTCACCAAAACATTCTCATTAGCATCTTTAGACGTAAAATACAGAACACTTGTAATATCTAAAACATATCTTAATGTAATCAAAGTGGGAAGTTTTATGATGATATCTATCAGTTTTTAAAAATATATTTTATAATACATATCACTGGGTAAGGGAATTCTCCCCAAAAGAATGTCACGTACTCTGAGCCAGAGTAGTTATTCTTTAAATGTATTTATGTATCTATCTAGAGCAGTGCTTCTCAAAGTGTGGTCCGCGGACCACTAGTGGTCCGTGAGCGCCCTAGGTCGTGAGTATTGGTACAATTTCACATTTTAAATAAATTAATAAATTCAAGTTTTACGCACTCTCGCGGGAATATCTCCGCAATGGAGCGAGCTCAAGTTTCACTTTCGATTGTATGATATAGCCCAGCGCAACACCCTCATCACACATGTTGCCACTTGTTTGTACCATTTTCAGGCGATTTGTAATCTGTTCTAGAAAAACGATGTGATTTTGGATATTTGTGGAGTTAGGTGGTCCGCGAGTGTTTGAGTTTGAGAAACTCTGATCTAGAGAGTTATACAAAGAGATATCCTATTTAAATCTTCCAGTGATTTCCTTGAATGTATGCACTGATGTATTAAGATGAATGTGAAAGCACTGAGATATACACTAAATAATGAACGAAGATGTTTATAAAGTAGTTGTGTGTTAACCCGTCGATTGTGTTTGAATAGTCAGGTGTCAAAATGGATCCGCAACAGCCAGGAGAATAACGGCATCCTGGTGGTGACCACGCTGCCCTCTGGAGCTGGATGGAGTCAGCGAGGTCTCCGTCATACAAGAGAAGCGGAGAGCTGATGGACACCAACGCCTACCTCGTCCTCTTCTCCGACGACGGGAGGACAGGAGCGTCAAACCAGTCGTTCCTGGGTAAGAAGGAGGGTGTGAGACACTGGGGGATAAGAAGCAGTTCAGTAGCATAGTCAAATGATAAAATATATACACGATAAGATGTACTTTATTGATCCCAATTTTGGAAAATGTTGTATACAAGTATATCAAACGTTTTTGGGGGTCCAAATAAAAGACAAGACATTCAAACATTCTAATTAGCTTTGTGACAGTTGCTCTGTTTTAAAATGAAATACAAATAGAAACAATTCAATAAAATGTCTCATCTATGAATATCTAAAATGCCAAAAGTGTAATCCTTTATATAAATATTGCTCTTCCAACCCGATATGCCCCCTCCTCTCTCTGCAGGTCAGCCTCACCCTGCGGCCCCTGAGCTCCAGGACCCTCACAGCAGGAGGCGGCGAGCGTCTCCAGGTAAAAATATACGATAAGAATTACTTTATTGATCCCAATTTGGGAAATGTTTGTATGTACAGTAGACAAATGTAAAAAAATAAAATGTGATTATAATAATTAAAGACATTCAAACATTCAAATTAGTTATGTGACAGTTGCTCTGTTTAAAAAAAAAACACAAATAGAAAAAATAGCTCATCTATGAATATCTAAAATGCCAAAAATGTAATACTTTATATCAGGGGTGTCCAAACTTTTTTCACGAGGGCCACATACAGAAAAATATACGAAGGGTTGGGCCCCTCACTAGAGGTGATACTGCCTCGTAAGTTCAGTTATAAGTGTTTAGCTCGTCCCTTAAAACACAAGCTTCAGATTGATTATAATAAGGGGAAACAGGAAGTGTATACGTCAAGCTTGTTCTGTAAATAAGTTATTGGGCTTTTTTCTTATCAACTTAGATTTGACTTTTCATTGACTGAATGTATTTGAAAAGTGGTCTTATTAACACATGAATACCACTGTGTGATATATTCCATTATACTTTTTGAATTTCTGAGGGCGCTTCAAAATGGCCGTCGTTTGGACACCCCTGCTTTATATACATATTGCTCTTCTAACCCGATGTGCCCCCTCCTCTCTCCACAGGTCAGCCTCACCCTGCGGCCCCTGAGCTCCAGGACCCTCACAGCAGGAGGCGGCGAGCGTCTCCAGGTTTCCGCCCCCACTCCCGCTCTCAGTCCTGCCAGCGAGTTCCTCTCTTCGTTGACTTCGAGGAAATCGGCTGGTCCGGCTGGATCATCTCTCCCCGCGGATACAACGCCTACCACTGCAAAGGTTCCTGCCCCTTCCCTCTGGGGGGCAGCCTCAAAGCCACCAACCACGCCACGGTGCGCTCCATCATGCACGCCCTCAAACTGTCCAGCGACGAGGTGGAGGCCCCCTGCTGTGTGCCCGACAAACTGCAGTCCATCAGCCTGTTGTACTTCGACGACGAGGAGAACGTGGTTTTGAAGCAGTACGACGACATGGTGGCGTTAAGCTGCGGCTGTCACTGACACACTGACTCCTTCACACTGAGACAATGAGACCACGCTTTGAGTAAAACACTGTCTTTTTTCGTGCATATGTGTAGATATTGTATTATGTTGAGAAATAAAACGATTATTCCTCAGATTTTAATCGGCGATCCAGTTTAGTTTAGTCCTGGGATTCCAAAACCATCTCGTGGAGTATTACCAAATAGATTTGGAATGAAAATATATTGTTTTAACTATCCATCTTTTGCTCTTAGTAATTATATATTGAAGGCAAGGCAAGGCAAGGCAAGGCAAGGCAGCAAGGCAAGGCAAGGCAGGCAAGGCAAGGCAAGGCAAGGCAAGGCAAGGCAAGGCAAGGCAAGGCAAGGCAGGCAAGGCAAGGCAAGCAAGGCAAGGCAAGGCAAGGCAAGGCAAGGCAAGGCAGGCAAGGCAGCAAGGCAAGGCAAGGCAAGGCAAGGCAAGGCAAGTTTATCTATATAGCACCTTTCAGCACCAGGCAATTCAAGGTGCTTTACAAAAATGAAAGACATTCAGATAAAGGCATTTAAAAACAGTAAAAGATAATAAAAGAAACATTAAAAGAAAAACAAAAAATGAAAGACATTAAGAAAATGGCATTTCAAATCAGTCATTAAAAAGAAAAGCTAATAAAAGAAACATTAAAAGATAAAAGTTACCGTGCAGTCTAAGATATGAATAGTTCAATTATTTCGGTTCTTGATTTTTAATTTATTCACAGAACCTCCCTTTGGAAATCCGAACATTTCCGTCCCGATTGCTAATTTAGACCAGGGGTGTCAAACTCAAGGCCCGGGGGCCAAATCCGGCCCGCGACTTCATTTTATGCGGCCCCACAAGAGCTTGCAACGAATATAATATGTTTATGATACGGTTAGATGACGATTTACAGAAGCACGTTGCCCATAAACTACATGTCCCAGAATGCACCTCAAATTTGACTTTTTTCTCAGAATTTGACTTTTTTATTTTTTTAAATGTCACTTCTGTTTTTTGATTTTTTTTTTTTTCAGCTTTTCTTTTTAAATCATTTTGTGACATTCTCACTGAAGAGAATTGCAATTATTTGCCCTAGGCTTCTGATTTCAGACGTAGTTAATCATGAAGTTACTACCCTATCAGATAATAATCCAATGCAGAGGCAATAATGTAAAATAATACATTATTTTATATTTATATATAAGTTACAACCGGCCCTTTGAGTGCAGCCATAATGCTGATGTGGCCCGCGATTAAATTGAGTTTGACACCCCTGATTTAGACTGATTGTTTTCACCATGTTATGCTCGCATGACATCCACAGGACCCTCAGGAGGGTGTACTAGCCCCCTACTCTGCTTCGCGTTCCATAACAAAGTCTTTAAGTGTTACCTGAACACCCCGTGTTACCAAAACACTATTTTTCACCCGTCGGTGATGTGATACTTGTTCCTCAGTACAAATCACCCAAAAACTGATCGTAAACCCTGGCTACGACGGATATCCCAAATATCCTACTTTCGAGCAGTCCCTCTCATAAATGTCATGGAGTTTCAGACGGTTTTCACCATGTTTTGCTCGTATGACATCCGCAATCGGACCCTCAGGAGGGTGTACTAGCCCCCTACTCTGCTTTACTAACTAACATCATTTACTCGGGTTCCCATGCACCTCAAAGTCTCTAATGTGCACTGGACTTTGATTTGTTGATCGCTTAGCCTACACAGTAAGGGGTTTATAAATCACCTAATCTCAATCTCATTTCGTTACATCTGAGCAATAGTTGTTGTTGTTTAGACGTCCTTAACCTAAACATATGGTGTGGATCGGTTAATTGCATTTGATCACGTTGTCAAGTTGTGACGCTGCAAGCCAAAAAGATGTCGTAAGGCAACATTTAAATAGCATGAAATGAACAGAAATGTAAATAGTCCGAATGAATACCCAATGTTCAGGCGAGCGAAAAATGTTGAGACATAGGTTAGAAACATTAAAGGTGGGGTAGGTAAGTTTCAGAAACCGGCTCGAGATACACTTGTTGTTATATTCCATGGAATGCTCTTAACAGTCCCGATAGCAATGAATATCTGGAGTGCTTTGACAACAAATCCATTAAAAAATTTCATCTGTAGAAGCCGTGACTGTAACATGATGGGCCTACCTGCCTGTCAGCCTTCCATCGGGGCACACACTTATCTCGTGCCCTCATTGGTCATGTGCGCGTTCGTGTGTGTTGGAGGAGGGGCTCTGTGAGGAAGTGGCAGATTTCCTCCGGTTGTGTATTTTCAAATTCTAGCGATCTCGAGCCGGTTTCTCAAACTTACCTACCCCACCTTTAATTGGTGTTCAGTTTTAATAATATTTACAATGAAAACTTGAGCTGAAAGGGTAGCTGGAGTGTGGATAAGAATCTGGCTTTTGTTTAACCTTTTTTTGTCTAAAATTGTATTTGTGTTGGTATGTGGCCAGGCCCGTATTCACTTTCGTATCTATGTACTGCAGCTACTGACCAGCAGATGGCGAGATACAGGTCTGGTGGTAGATCTCAAATCACATCATTACGGTACATTTACAGAATCTGGATCAGATTGTGATTATATTTAGAAAAACAATCTCAAAATACACGACAGATAAGGCAAGGGAAATTATAGAACCGCATTAAACCTGTTCCGAATTGTCCACTCAATGAATTTGCATTATCTTATTAATTAAAAATGAAAATACCCAATGGTTTGCAAACATTTGGGTTCAATAGACCGCCAAGATAATTATAAAATAATAATGAACCCTACTTTAATTTTACTCTAATTAAAACACCAATACACCAACTCCAATTCATTATTTTTAAAAGACGTCACATAAAGGTAACAGTGAAATGAAAGGCAACATAAGAATACAACTCTGTAACAACAGTTGTTTTTATTGGAATGGATCACAGACACAATACAGCCCTGCTTTATTCTAGTTTAGAAAAATGCCAATGCAACAAACGTGAAAATCCCAATTCTCCGTCATGTCTTCTGCATATTAAAAAACATTGATTGCACAAATGCCAGTTCAAGCTTTTAGGCAATATAAACAAAAAAAATAGTTTTGTATCAAACACGACTGTAACTGCAATTTCAACTTCAGCATGCAAAATGATGAGTGTTTAGTCGTGTTGACATGATCAGTTACATTCGTGTGTTGAGCCAGTTCTGTTGTTTCAAGTATCTCTAATGATAACTTAACTGTCTGGTGAAAAAGGAAATCTCAAGGCAGGTAATAAAACAAAATACCAAAAAGAGGTGGAGACCCCAAAAAACACGGTAGCAATTAAAATAAATATTCCACATTTACATAAAAGCTTTCCATCTCTGGTTACACTTCAATACATTATGCACATGGATCACCCATGTCCCGTATGTTTGTCAAAAATTGCACATTATCCTTAAACTCGCATTCAAACAACAGCATACGACAACATCTATCAATAATTTACAATTCTGTCAGTTCACAATCAAGTCAAAATCCTCACAAACCAACCGGGGCCTGCACAGCTTCTTTGTCTCGTGTAATTCAAGACAAGAAAATAAATGCAAGGATCAGAAAGGAGGAAATCCACCCTTTAACTGTTCAAAAATGATTGGCAAAAGAGCATAAGCGGAGGGTGGATCTTTCCTTTCACATCTCATGGCCTATCAGCTTGGACAGTCAAGCTCCTCTGTGCCGAGAAACTCTCCTAACATGTGGTCGGGTTGACCATAAACAGGCTCTAAATATTGATGTCCCTCATTATAGTGCATTTGCCTCATCCTTGGCTCCATATGAGAGGCTTGGACGATAGATGCATGAGTCATTGGAGACAGCGGCACCGGTACGAAGCTGTGGTAAACGACCATAGGCTGGGTCAAAACCTCCAAGGTGGACGCCTGAGGAACAGCGCCCTCTGGTGGCTGGACTGGAAGCTGCACATAGCTTCCTGTTTCTGGATCAAAGAAGGTTTTTGTCTTGACTTGTACGGGCATGTCTACGAAGAAGTACTGCCCGGTGTCAGGGTCCTGGAGGAGCTTACGTTGGGTCATTGGAAAGGATTGTGTAACAATGGCGTGCTCGATGCTAGACTGGCGAGAAAGCTGGCTGGTGTGGCTGCTGTAGCTCGATTGACGCGAGAAATTTGCGGGATTGGGGTTGGGATTAGGGTTGGGGTTAGGGTTGGGGTTAGGGTTAGGGTTAGGGTTGGGGTACACATCAATACTATGACTCCTCCTGGTTGGGTTATCTCTGCTCGGCTTTTCTTTGGCTCTCCCTCTCTGCTGAAGCTCGTCCATGATGGATTGTTCGATGCGTTGGGTCCTCGTATCAAGCTTCTCGTTCATAGACGTATCGTTGCTAAGCCTGCGCTCCACTTTTCCCCCTAAGTACCTGTCAATGCTTTGCGATCGGTTGAATGGCCTGTCCGACGTGGGTCTATCGCTTTGCTGACTTTTGTACACAGGTACGTTACTGATGACCCTATCACTACTGTAGTGTCTTGGCTCTGGTTTATCTCGAATGTGCTTATTGCTGCTGCGACCTGGCCTTTCTGTTTCCACATTGGGAAGTGCTTCGTTGTTCTGGCGACTGCTTTCCACAGCGTCATGGCTCTGTCTCCGAGTCTTTTGGCGCACGTCTGTTTGATTTTGGAGACGGTTTTCACTTCTGTCGCCTTTTCTATCACGGGGTGGTTGTTCACTCTGACCTTGACTGTGTCTGCCGTGGTTACTTTCATCGTGACGAGGACCATCTTCAGCCTTTTCTCTGTGGTTTCTCTCACTGCTCTTGCTACTCCTACTCCTTTTGTGCTCAGATGTGTCGCTCTTGTGTCTCTCCGCTCTGTGTTTGCTGCTGCTTTGACACGGCTTGTGGGACGTCTTCTGTGCCGCCTCCTCCTTCTTAATTCTTCTAGTTGTGATCTTAATGGCTTTGAGAACAGCCTTTTCCGATTTGGGTAAGACAACCGGTGGTTTAGGCAACCCTGTTTGGCTTTCACTTCCACTGCAGGTGGACCCAGACCGCTCGCTGGGAAGCTTCAACACCACAGCGCTCATTCCCATCACATCAGCGATGTCTGCTGCGCTGGTTGAGAAGCTCTCCACGCCTTCAGATAACGGACTTACCCCAGACAACCTGTCCTCCTCCAGTGGGACAGTGAGGAACCCTCCAACCTGTGGTTTCTGTGGGCTTTCGCTTTGTAGATCTGATGGAGAAAGCGGCATGGGAGATGAAATCTGCAATTGAATGTCTTCAGGTTTGAAGATGTCATCTGGTCTTGGCGTGCAGCCCCTGGTGTCAGGTTCCTTAGCCAGAAGAAGGTCTAGATGTTCATGTACTTGATGTACCTCCTCTCCCTTCTCCGAACCACTCAGACTCCCTCTTGGTGACCATGGTTGAACTGTCTTTGACCTCGTCTTATTGGTGAAAGTGTTGTCTTTGACCTTAAATAAGGCAGGGATCCCCAACGTTGGTGAGATAATATCGGAAGGTGTCTGATTATTTCCATCATGACCGAAGGTTTCTGTCGTCGTGTCTCCTTCCTTGCTGTCGGCGAACGGTACTTCTGTCTCTTTTTGAGGAGATTGTGTTGGTGGTTTTACAAGCTCCGGCTCGTTTTCAGGATCACTCAAAGAATAATATTCCAAGTCCATCCTATCCGAATCTTCTTTTGTGTTAATATTCAGAGCGTCTTCATCGACCTCATCCTCCTCTCCGATCAAGTTCTCCAGAGAGTGGTAGACGTTTGACTCTGTCTCAGTATTTCTGTGCAGTGCACTCTCCACAGAGAAGTAAGATGACTTTGAAGACAAGCTGCCTTGATCAGGTGGGCTCTGATTGATGCTAACACCATTTACAAGTAGTAAGGGTGATATTATATCCCTGGGAATGTCTCCAATAGCCTCTGCATGTCCGTTCGTTTCCTCGCTAGCTCGATTTGTCGTTTCAGGTTCTTCTGCCACTACATTATTCGTTACGTCGTCACCTGGTGTGTCTAAATGATCTGGTCTTAAAGGAGCTTTTCGCTTAACTTTTTGTTTTTCCTGAGCCCTGGCATTTCTGTTTTCAAATGTGGCGTCCCTTGTTGGACTCATATCTACTTGCAAGTGTGTTGCCTCAATTTCTTTGACCTCTTTAACAGGACTACTTTCCCTTTGAACCGGATCTCTTTTGAATAAGTCACCGTCTACGTCTTGTTTTAAGAAGCCTGTACTCCTCAGCTCATGAAATTGTGCCTCTTCATATTCACACTTTAAATCTTTGTCGAAGATGTCTTTCAAACTATCCGTGTCCTTTGTAACACTTCCTCCCTTTTTGATTCGAGGAGGAACAGGGGGAGCATCTGTCTTTTTGCCTTCACTGTTGCTCGTCAGACTATCTGCACTCTCTTCAGATATCTGTCTCGAAATGTCTCTCACATTCACCTCTTCTGATTCATGGCTCGGGTCTTCAATAGCTTCGATGCCAGGTAGAGCAAACCGACCACCTGATCTGTGACTCTCACCGAGTCCTGGTTCTGTTTGAGAAAGGATCTGTCTCATGTTATTATGGTCTCTGAGATCACCTAACCTCTCTTTTAGTGCAACAGTGCAGCCATTTTGTTTTTCTGTCACCTCCGTCGTAGATTCGTTCATTGCTTGTTTACGTAGCTCTGCCCTCGTTACATAACTCTCCTCGGCGTCCTCGTCGAACATTGGATTTGCATCTTGTTCTGTGGGTCTATATTTTCTCTTCTGCCTGTCTGAAATAATCTCTTCGAGTGCCATTTTTGCCCTGTCATAATTGTCACTTACAAGTGCTTTGTTTACTTTGACGTTATTGTCAATCTTTGTGAACGTTTCTTCCTTGCCCTGATCCTTTTCTTTCTGTAGAAAGATGTCTCTCTTAGACATTGTGTTACCTCTCATAGACAGCATACCCTTCTTAATATTTCTTAGCTCCCTTGAAATCAAATCATTCTTAGTTTTCGTCTCCCCGTCTAATCTAAAGGCACTTAATTTCTTCTTTGCGTTGTCCAGAACACGATCGCCAAGCCGTACTTTCCCCAACTCTTTCAAAGCATGCAAATCACTAATAATATTCTCGCTGTCCCTCGTTTCTCCGGGTGAAATGGCTTCGTCCTCCACTTCCCTCCCATTGTTCACTTTCAGATGACTTTCCTCAAACTCCCCTCCTTGTTCTTCATCAGTCACTGCATATCTTTGATTTTTTATGTAGTTGTTTTGTCTCGCTGAGAATACATGCTTGGGTTTACGCTGTTTCTCGGTTGTTTCCTTTTCATTAAAATCTAATTTTGCATCACCCGAATCGCCGTTAGTGAGCCTGTCAACGTTATATGTCAGCTGGTTGTCAAGAGAGACTTGGATATCAGATATAGCAAAGTTTCTCTTTGGAACTGGCGGGGGCTGTTTTTTGACTATGTCTACCGGTGTCGTTTCATTTCTACTTTGAGATAAAGCGTTGTTGTTTTCTGGTCCTGAACTTTCTCTGTTGCGGCTGAACATTTCTTTCGAATAGGACCTCCTATCCCGTTCTTCTATATCTGAAGCAGGCTTATTGATGCTATCTGACTGAGCTGAAGATAGAGCTTTATTCTTGGCTGCATTAATTGCTTCCCTTGCTGCTCTGATCACATCCTTCGTACTGAGTTGGCCACTCGAAACCTTTTCTCTAGAGCTTTCTTTGATGTCTTTTGCCGGTCGTTTGGCTTTTTCTGATACATTCGGTGTTCTTTTCCCTACCGACGCATTCGATGACAACCCCTCTTTCTCAAGTGCAAGAGGGGAAATTTTAGGTGAGCGATTTTTGTTGACATTTAAAGTATTCGGTGAAAGCCCTGTGTTTGTTGGCAGTGCTTTTGGAGAGAGCCCTTCGTTTAGCGAGAGTGGTGAAAGGTGATTTGTCTCACCAGGGCTCGGAGGGACTACACTATATTTCACATCGCTGTCAATAGGGTTGGCTTTCTTGTACAAATTCAGAGACGGATAGTTTTGCTTTTTAGCTTTTGGACTCCTTTTTGATTGTATAAAGGGGGGTATTGGGTTATCCTCACCAAGACCACCTGATGCATCCTTTTTGTTTTGCAGTAGATTTGCTAACAAATAATCGTCTGAAAGAGGTCCATCTGTATCTTGCTTGGTTTGACCAACTATTGGGGAGCTGTTCGATTCCAAAACGGGAGTGCAGACTGTCCGTCCATCTTTGAAAAGGGCAGGAGTGCTTAATCCTGACGCGTAACCCTCAGAGCCAGCTTGTGGATATTTCAGATTAACACAGCGTGGGGATTGGGTGCCACTTTCAGGCACTTCTAATGTTTTGAATTTAGGAGGGCTGTAACGGCTTTTCACCCTTTTCCTGTTGTCTTTGAGGTTGAAGAGGATGCTAGAGGCGAGTGATTTGTAGCTGTCCCGTTTGACTGCAGGTTCAGGGGTCATTTTGGCCTCGGAGTGCGGTCTCAGTGGGAGGTCTAGTGCAGATGGCGAGAGGACCATTTGAAGGATTTCTGATGTTTCTGTAGCTTGTCTGGAGGGAATAACGGGAGTCATCAGCTGGCAGATGCTGAACGGAGTAGACGCCAAAGAGCTGACTTCCTCAATTGCTTTCACCTCCACAGATCTAA
>JAMFTG010000257.1:182500-209389 GCA_023974075.1 Chaenocephalus aceratus | reverse complement strand
ATACATGAGGGTTAGGGGGTACATGAGGTAGAGGATACATGAGGGTTAGAGGATACATGAGGGTTAGGGGTAATGAGGGTTAGGGGATACATGAGGGTTAGAGGATACATGAGGGTTAGGGGATACATGAGGGTTAGGGGATACATGAGGGGTTAGGGGGTACATTAAGGGTTAGGGGGTTACATGAGGGTTAGAGGATACATGAGGGTTAGGGGGGTACATGAGGGTTAGGGTTTACATGAGGGTTAGAGGATACATGAGGGTTAGAGGATACATGAGGGTTAGGGGGTACATGAGGGTTAGAGGATACATGAGGGTTAGGGGGTACATGAGGGTTAGGGTTACATGAGGGTTAGGGGATACCTGAGGGTTAGGGGGTACATGAGGGTTAGAGGGTACATGAGGGTTAGAGGATACATGAGGGTTAGGGGATACATGAGGGTTAGAGGATACATGAGGGTTAAGGGTACATGAGGGTTAGAGGATACATGAGGGTTAGGGTTACATGAGGGTTAGGGGATACATGAGGTTTAGGGGGGTACATGAGGGTTAGGGGATACATGAGGGGTTAGGGGGTACATGAGGGTTAGAGGATACATGAGGGTTAGGGATACATGAGGGTTAGGGGTATACATGAGGGTTAGGGGATACATGAGGGTTAGGGGGTAACATGAGGGTTAGAGGATACATGAGGGGTAGGGTTACATGAGGGTTAGGGGATACATGAGGGTTAGGGGATACATGAGGGTTAGGGGGTACATGAGGGTTAGAGGGTACATGAGGGTTAGGGTTACATGAGAGTTAGAGGGATACATGAGGGTTAGGGGGTACATGAGGGTTAGAGGGTACATGAGGGTTAGAGGAATACATGAGGGTTAGAGGGATACATGAGGGTTAGGGGGGTACATGAGGGTTAGAGGGTACATGAGGGTTAGAGGGTCCATGAGGGTTAGGGGATACATGAAGGTTAGGGGATACATGAGGGTTAGAGGATACATGAGGGTTAGGGGATACATGAGGTTAGGTTACATGAGGGTTAGGGGATACATGAGGGTTAGGGGGGTACATGAGGGTTAGGGATACATGAGGGTTAGAGATACATGAGGGTTAGGGGGTACATGAGGGTTAGGGATACATGAGAGTTAGGGGTACATGAGGGTTAGAGGGTACATGAGGGTTAGGGGGTACATGAGAGTTAGGGGTACATGAGGGTTAGGGGGTACATGAGGGTTAGGGGTACATGAGGGTTAGGGATACATGAGGTTAGAGGATACATGAGGGTTAGGGGGTACATGAGAGTTAGGGGGTACATGAGAGTTAGGGGTACATGAGAGTTAGGGGGTGCATGAGGGTTAGGGGATACATGAGGGTTAGGGGGTACATGAGGGTTAGAGGATACATGAGGGTTAGAGGGTACATGAGGGTTAGAGGATACATGAGGGTTAGGGGATACATGAGGGTTAGAGGATACATGAGGGTTAGGGGGTACATGAGGGTTAGAGGGTACATGAGGGTTAGAGGGTACATGAGGGTTAGGGGATACATGAAGGTTAGGGGATACATGAGGGTTAGAGGATACATGAGGGTTAGGGGATACATGAGGGTTAGGGTTACATGAGGGTTAGGGATACATGAGGGTTAGGGGTACATGAGGGTTAGGGATACATGAGGGTTAGAGATACATGAGGGTTAGGGGGTACATGAGGGTTAGGGATACATGAGAGTTAGGGGTACATGAGGGTTAGAGGGTACATGAGGGTTAGGGGGTACATGAGAGTTAGGGGTACATGAGGGTTAGGGGGTACATGAGGGTTAGGGGTACATGAGGGTTAGGGATACATGAGGGTTAGAGGATACATGAGGGTTAGGGGGTACATGAGAGTTAGGGGGTACATGAGAGTTAGGGGTACATGAGGGTTAGAGGGTACATGAGGGTTAGGGGGTACATGAGAGTTAGGGGTACATGAGGGTTAGAGGATACATGAGGGTTAGGGGGTCCATGAGGGTTAGGGATACATGAGGGTTAGAGGATACATGAGGTTAGGGGGTACATGAGAGTTAGGGGTACATGATGGTTAGGGGATACATGAGGGTTAGAGGATACATGAGGGTTAGGGGGTCCATGAGGGTTAGGGATACATGAGGGTTAGAGGATACATGAGGGTTAGGGGGTACATGAGAGTTAGGGGGGTACATGAGAGTTAGGGGTACATGAGGGTTAGGGGTACATGAGAGTTAGGGGATACATGAGGGTTAGAGGGTACATGAGGGTTAGGGGATACATGAGGGTTAGAGGATACATGAGAGTTAGGGGATACATGAGGGTTAGGGGGTACATGAGGGTTAGAGGATACATGAGGGTTAGGGGGTACATGAGGGTTAGAGGATACATGAGAGTTAGGGGATACATGAGGGTTAGGGGGTACATGAGGGTTAGGGGATACATGAGGGTTAGAGGATACATGAGGGTTAGGGGTACATGAGGGTTAGGGGTACATGGGGTTAGAGGATGCATGAGGGTTAGGGGTACATGAGAGTTAGGGGTACATGAGAGTTAGGGGTACATGAGGGTTAGAGGGTACATGAGGGTTAGGGGGTACATGAGAGTTAGGGGTACATGAGGGTTAGAGGATACATGAGGGTTAGGGGTCCATGAGGGTTAGGGATACATGAGGGTTAGAGGATACATGAGGGTTAGGGGGTACATGAGAGTTAGGGGTACATGAGGGTTAGGGGATACATGAGGGTTAGAGGATACATGAGGGTTAGGGGGTCCATGAGGGTTAGGGATACATGAGGGTTAGAGGATACATGAGGGTTAGGGGGTACATGAGAGTTAGGGGGTACATGAGAGTTAGGGGTACATGAGGGTTAGGGGGTACATGAGAGTTAGGGGATACATGAGGGTTAGAGGGTACATGAGGGTTAGGGGATACATGAGGGTTAGAGGATACATGAGAGTTAGGGGATACATGAGGGTTAGAGGGTACATGAGGGTTAGGGGTACATGAGGGTTAGGGGGTACATGAGGGTTAGGGGGTACATGAGGGTTAGAGGATACATGAGAGTTAGGGGATACATGAGGGTTAGGGGGTACATGAGGGTTAGGGGATACATGAGGGTTAGAGGATACATGAGGCTTAGGGGTACATGAGGGTTAGGGGTACATGGGGGTTAGAGGATGCATGAGGGTTAGGGGTACATGAGGGTTAGGGGTACATGGGGGTTAGAGGATGCATGAGGGTTAGGGGGTTCAGACCATCACGTGTTGGGGAGCGCTCTGTATTGCAGCGTTGTTTCCTCTCTCCTTGTGTTCTCGTTGTTTCCTCTCTCCTTGTGTTCTCGTTGTTTCCTCTCTCCTTGTGTTCTCGTTGTTTCCTCTCTCCTTGTGTTCTCGTGTTTCCTCTCTCCTTTGTGTCTCGTTGTTTCCTCTCTCCTTGTGTTCTCGTTGTTTCCTCTCTCCTTGTGTTCTCGTTGTTTCCTCTCTCCTGTGTTCTCGTTGTTTCCTCTCTCCTTGTGTTCTCGTTACTTTCCTCTCTCCTTGTGTTCTCGTTGTTTCCTCTCTCCTTGTGTTCTCGTTGTTCTTCCTCTCTCCTTGTGTTCTCGTTGTTTCCTCTCTCCTTGTGTTCTCATTCCTTCCTCTCTCCTTGTGTTCTCGTTGTTTCCTCTCTCCTTGTGTTCTCGTTGTTTCCTCTCTCCTTGTGTTCTCGTTGTTTCCTCTCTCCTTGTGTTCTCGTTGTTTCCTCTCTCCTTGTGTTCTCGTTTGTTTCCTCTCTCCTTGTGTTCTCGTTGTTCTCCTCTCTCCTTGTGTTCTCGTTGTTTCCTCTCTCCTTGTGTTCTCGTTGTTTCCTCTCTCCTTGGTTCTCGTTGTTTCCTCTCTCCTTGTGTTCTCGTTGTTTCCTCTCTCCTTGTGTTCTCGTTGTTTCCTCTCTCCTTGTGTTCTCGTTGTTTCCTCCTCTCTCCTTGTGTTCTCGTTGTTTCCTCTCTCCTTGTGTTCTCGTTGTTTCCTCTCTCCTTGTGTTCTCGTTGTTTCCTCTCTCTTGTGTTCTCGTTGTTTCCTCTCTCCTTGTGTTCTCGTTGTTTCCTCTCTCCTTGTGTTCTCGTTGTTTCCTCTCTCCTTGTGTTCTTCATTGTTTCCTCTCTCCTTGTGTTCTCATTGTTTCCTCTCTCCTTGTGTTCTCATTGTTTCCTCTATCCTTGTGTTCTCGTTGTTTCCTCTCTCCTTGTGTTCTCGTGTTCTCATTGTTTCCTATCTCTTGTGTTCTCATTGTTTCCTCTCTCCTTGTGTTCTCATTTGTTTCCTCTCTCCTGTGTTCTCGTTGTTCCCCTCCTTGTGTTTCGTGTTCCTCTCTCCTTGTGTTCTCGTTGTTCTCCTCTCCTTGTGTTCTCGTTGTTTCCTCTCTCCTTGTGTTCTCGTTGTTTCCTCTCTCCTTGTGTTATCGTTGTTTCCTCTCTCCTGTGTTCTCGTTGTTTCCTCTCTCCTTGTGTTCTATTTGTTTCCTCTCTCCTTGTGTTCTCATTGTTTCCTCTCCTGTGTTCTCATGTTTCCTCTCTCTTGTGTTCTCGTTGTTTTCCTCTCTCCTGTGTTCTCGTTGTTTCCTCTTCTCCTTGTGTTCTCGTTGTTCTCCTCTGTTCTCGTTGTTTCCTCTCTCCTTGTGTTCTCGTTGTTTCCTCTCTCCTTGTGTTCTCATTGTTTCCCTCTCCTCTCTCCTTGTGTTCTCGTTGTTTCCTCTCTCCTTGTGTTCTCATTGTTTCCTCTCTCCTTGTGTTCTCATTGTTTCCTCTCTCCTTGTGTTCTCGTTGTTTCCTCTCTCCTTGTGTTCTCGTGTTCTCATTGTTTCCTCTCTCCTTGTGTTCTCGTTGTTTCCTCTCTCCTTGTGTTCTCATTGTTTCCTCTCTCCTTGTGTTCTCGTGTTCGTTTTCCTCTCCTTGTGTTCTCGTTGTTTCCTCTCTCCTTGTGTTCTCGTTGTTTCCTCTCTCCTTGTGTCTCGTTGTTTCCTCTCTCCTTGTGTTCTCGTTGTTTCCTCTCTCCTTGTGTTCTCGTTGTTTCCTCTCTCCTTGTGTTCTCGTTGTTCCTCTCTCCTTGTGTTCTCGTTGTTTCCTCTCTCCTTGTGTTCTCGTTGTTTCCTCTCTCCTTGTGTTCTCGTTGTTCCTCTCCTTGTCTCGTGTTCCTCTCTCTGTGTTCTCGTTGTTTCCTCTCTCCTTGTGTTCTCATTGTTTCCTCTCTCCTTGTGTTCTCGTTGTTTCCTCTCTCCTTGTGTTCTCGTTGTTTCCTCTCTGTCGTGGTGTTGGTCTCTTTAGGGATCTTGATGCACGTTGTGAGTTCTTTGAGAACAACAACATCCCGTGGATTAACCTGGTGAGCTGATGGACCGTGTGCTGTGACGAGGGGCGGCAAGACCGCCTCCAGACCAGGATGCTGACACTGTCCCACCTGCTCCATGTTGGGGGGACTCCTGTCTCCTGTCTCCTGTCTCCTGTCTCCTCTCTCCTGTCTCTCAGAGCCCCCTGACAGCTCCCTGGAGAAGCTCTCAGAGATCTCCAGGTCGTCCCCCAGTGGAGTCCAGACCAGGTACACAGCATGCAGCTCAGTCGAGACCACGGCTGCTGGCCCTGCTGTGCTGTGCTGAAACTATGGACTACATGTGTAGGATGTCTTTGTGTCTCTTTCGACATCTTGTTCTGTCTGGTCAGGATGTGCCTCAAGCAGATAGCTATGATTCTTGTGAAGCTAAACGTTGAGCGGCCCGACCAAGCAAGGAGGCAGAGGCAGAGAATTCAAATGTAACCCGGTGTGGGCATTTATTCATCGCTGTGGTTCAGGGCACACAGCCTCCATGCTGCTGTCCAGGTGAACACAGCCTCCAGGATCTCACCCACACTACCAGCCTCCACAGACAGGGAGCACAGAGCCTAGATACCCACCCACTAATCAGCTATTAGGTCGCGTTCACACCTGCCTTGTTTAGTCCGGTTGAATCGAACCCTGGTGCGTTTAGCCGCTTGGTGCGGTTCATTTGGGTCGGTGTGAACGCAGTCCGAGACCTCTGAAGTGAACTAAACAACCGGACTCTGGTCCGCTAAAAGAGGTGGTCTCGGAGCGCTTGCTAGTGAACTCTGGAGCGGTTCATTGCTGGTGTGAACGCAGTCCGCACCAAAACATAGGAAGCGCAGTATTTACGTGTCACAAGAACGCGGATATCTTCAAAAATCTTTAGCGAAAGAGTCTTTCAAGACATCCGCGGTTGTTTGGTTAAAGAGTGAAGCAGAATTAAGTGTTGAACAGTGTCGTGTAAAGTAAAAATTCTCCGTCAGCTACATAAAAGTAAGAACACCTGTCGTCGGTGAAACGCCCCTCCTCTGCAGGACGTCTCTCGTGGATAAGCAGGAGAAGAACATTGACAGGCAAAACCTGGTGCGATATCCACCAGGTTTTGTTGCCATATCACCAGGTACTTTGGATTTGTGTTGCCTCATGTCCTTACACTAGGGGTGTAACGGTACACATACCCGTACCGAAATTATTCGGTTCGGTACACGTGTGTACCGAAGTGTACCGAACGAATATAACGTTAAACGTAAAAAATTGAGAACGTGAACAACTTCTTGGAAGTAATCTCAGGTGCTGCGTCGCAGCCTTCAGAGTAATTTGCTCACATTGGGTTCAACGCGTCAGAGCGAGCAAGTCATTTCATTGGACGAGCTGAGGGATGCGTTCAAATGTAGTCAGTAATTTGAGGAACTGTCGAAATGGCGAACGCAGATAAAGTTGAGCTGAAAATCCTCCAGCATCATTGAAGTCTCCAGTTTGGGAACATTTTGGTTTCGCAGTTACGAACAAAGATGAGGGACAAAGACAGGTGGACCGAACCAAAGCTGTTTGTCGGCATTGTTCAACTAACATTGGTTACGCGGCTGGCAATACATCAAACGTGCACACTCTTGAAAAGGCATCACCGAACGTGAATATCACCGGTACCAAAAGACTGAAGTGCAAACCCAACTCTCGCTAGCATGTAGCCTCCACCACTCGCAGAGAGTTCAGACCGAGCCAAAGCTATTACAAACGCCAAGTATCCTTATGTTGCCATGGTAGCAAAGCGCTACCTGGCTGTATCTGCTACCTCTGTCCCTAGAGAGGGTGTTCTCCACAGCAGGAGACATTGCTAGTGCCAGCTGATCTGCCCTTTCAGCAGCAATGTGGACAAGTTCATCTTTCTTTAGACAACATGAAAATACAATGACAAGCAAGTCCTAATGTCAAGCTGCTGCTCAGGTACTAGTACAGTTCAGATACAGATTATTTCAGTTCATCGAAATGCTGCACCTTAATGTTTGTTTTATTATATTTTGTATTTATTTGAGTGAATACATTATTCAGTTTAATAATAATAATAAAAAAAATACATGTTATGTTTTGTGATGATTTTTTCTGCTGTACCGAAAACCGAGGTACGTACCGAACCGAAATGTTTGTGAACCGTTACACCCCTACCTTACACTGATTCAAATTCTCACCCATGACTTGGCGGGCTGAGTGGCATGCTGCGGCACCTCCTGCCAGCGGACCAGGACATCCAGAGAGAACTTGTGCGGTTCAATGTTGACCTGAGGAGGGAGAGAGCATGGTGGGTGGTGGGGTCATGTCTTTGACAAGCCAGACAAGTGCCCCCCCCTGAGTGCCCCCCCCCTGAGTGCCCCCCCTGAGTGTCCCCCCCTGAGTGCCCCCCCCCTGAGTGCCCCCCACTGAGTGCCCACCCCTGAGTGCCCCCCCCTGAGTTCCCCCCCCTGAGTGCCCCCCCCTGAGTGGGTAACCCTAACCCTGTGAAGGGAGGATGTGAAGGGAGGATGTGAAGGGAGGATGTGAAGGGAGGATGTGAAGTCGGGGAGGTGGACAGAACACTATGCAGGAACATCAGCTCTGCAGCAGCCACAGAGGAAGCAGAAAGAGAAGCAGCAGCAGAGCAAGTGTGGCTCCCAAGCATCTGGCTCAGCAGGCCACGACACAGAGTGCTGAAGAAGGGAACGGGCGAGGCTGAGACGTGGAGACGCTGGTGGTCCAGACCAAGAAGAACAGACCTGGTTCTGAGAGGGTTACGACCTGTGTCCTTGAGGAGGGAGTGTTCCAGCTGCAGTATCACAAGGACACTCTTTTCCTTCAGTGTGTTGTTCAACACAAGACTGAGTGTGCTCCTCTTCCATGTTGACCTGAACAGACTTAGAACAATATCTCACTGTCCCTTGAGTGTGTTTTGATAACGCTGGAAACACTGCGTTGTGTTTGAGGCTGTCTTTGCTGATAAGTGTCTTAAAGTCTGAATTACAGAGCAGTGTACAGTCACGATGGAAGAGGAGACGAGTTGAGGTACAGCAAGTCCACCACCTGCATGCATTCAGCCCTTAGCATTCAGCCCTTAGCATTAAGCCCTTAGCATTAAGCCCTTTGCATTAATCCCTTAGCATTCAGCCCTTTGCATTAAGCCCTTAGCATTAAGCCCTTAGCATTAAGTCCTTTGCATTAAGCCCTTTGCATTAAGCCCTTTGCATTAAGCCCTTTGCATTAAGCCCTTAGCATTAATCCCTTTGCATTAATCCCTTTGCATTAATCCCTTGCATTAAGCCCTTTGCATTAAGCCCTTTGCATTAAGCCCTTTGCATTAAGCCCTTTGCATTAAGCCCTTTGCATTCAGCCCTTTGCATTAAGCCCTTAGCATTAAGCCCTTAGCATTAATCCCTTTGCATTAATCCCTTTGCATTAATCCCTTTGCATTAATCCCTTTGCATTAAGCCCTTAGCATTAATCCCTTTGCATTAATCCCTTTGCATTAATCCCTTTGCATTAATCCCTTTGCATTAAGCCCTTAGCATTAAGCCCTTTGCATTAAGCCCTTTGCATTAATCCCTTAGCATTAAGTCCTTTGCATTCAGCCCTTAGCATTAAGCCCTTTGCATTAAGCCCTTAGCATTAAGCCCTTTGCATTAAGCCCTTTGCATTAATCCCTTAGCATTAAGTCCTTTGCATTCAGCCCTTAGCATTAAGCCCTTTGCATTCAGCCCCTTAGCATTAAGCCCTTTGCATTAAGCCCTTAGCATTAAGTCCTTTGCATTAAGCCCTTAGCATTAAGTCCTTTGCATTAACCCTTTGCATTAAGCCCTTAGCATTAAGTCCTTTGCATTCAGCCCTTAGCACATTGTGCCTCATATACTGTAAATGTTAGACCCAGCGACAGGCTGGCATGATGTGTTGCGTAATACGTGAGGAGGCTCATCACATGTTTGACTCAAGGCTGAAGTTCAGTTTCTCCAGCTCTCCCCAGGTGGGCAAGAACACGAGGAGAGCTGGAGCTGTGTTACAGAATAAGCTGCAAATGCTCAAAAGATGTCTGTTTCCTGATGGAGTCAGTTGGAGATGTATTTGTTAAAACAAGATGAACCGTCTCTTACTAAAACCACAGCAGCGTAAAGAGCAGCGTAAAGACTCCAATGAGAGTCTGGAAGACGCATTGTCTAAAAACAAGACCTCTGTCTCGCTCCATTGTTACCTCTTCAGGTATTATAATATCGAGCGTAAGGAAGGACATATTCTGAATAGATATTAGACAAATACAATTGGCAAGATTTAGAGTTTCTACAGTGTCTCATTCGGCTGTCGTATTATTGGGTTTTTAGCCCGGGGTTCGCTGAAAAGAGTCCAGGAAGCTTAAGCATTTAATTAAACAAATGATACAACGACATTTGCAAGAGTGGCTGCCTCGTCCCCTCGTCCCCTCGTCCCCTCGTCCCCTCGTTCAGCCGGCTGGGGTGAAGAGAGGTCGTCTTCCTCTGTCCATCATACGTCTATAGTCCTCTCCTATTGGCCGGCGGTCGATGGGGGCGGGTCCAAGGCACATCCTGTCATGTGTCTGATGTTAAAGGCGGGGTAGGTGATTTTAGAGCAGTGTTTCTCAAACCTTTTCATTCCAAGGACTTAACCAATAAAAAACACTCGCGGACCACCTGACTCCACACATATCCAAAATCACATCGTTTTTCTAGAACAGATTACAAATCGCCTGAAAATGGTACAAACAAGTGGCAACACGTGTGATGAAGGTGTTGCGCTGGGCTATATCATACAATCGAAAGAGAAACTTAAGCTCGCTCCATTGCGGAGATATTCCCGCGAGAGTGCGTAAAACTTTAATTTATTAAAAATGTGAAATTGTACCAATATACTCACGGACGACTAGGGGGCGCTGGACCACACTTTGAGAAGCACTGTTTTAGAGAAAGCAGCTCGAGTGCGCTGGAATTTGAAAAGACACAGCTGGAACAAATCTGCCCCTTCCTCACAGAGCCCCTCCCCCAACACACACGAACGCGCACATGACCAATGAGGGCACGAGGTCAGTTTGGGCCCAGATGGAAGACTGACAGGCAGGTAGGCCATCCAGTTACATCCGGCTCAGATGATTGGTCGTGCTTTCTACAGCGCCACGGCTTCCACAGATGACATTTGTTTATGTATTTATTGTCAAAGTATTTAATATATTCATTGCTATCGGACGTTAAGAGCATTCCATGAATATAACAAAACGTGTTTCTGAGATAAATGACATGCCCAGCTTTAACTGTACAATATTCTAATATCTGTGGGTCAGTTAAACATTCCCTAAGAACAGCTTGCAGCCTCAATACGTGAGGGCTAAAGTGTGTTTAGTGTGTCACCACGTGTCATTTCACCTTTCTAAAAATGTAATATTAGCCACATGCTAATGCTAACCGGAAGTGACGATATTTACTCATGAAAACCGGAAGTCATGTTCTGAACATTCGGTTTTCAGAATAAAACAGCTTCAAATTAAAACAGCGTATTTAATTTAAATTACGCCATATAAGCATTGATTTGATTTAGTGCAGTGTATCAACGTCACAAGGTCTTCCTCCTCTGCGGGTGGAATAAAGGAATATTGGTTTGTTGTTGTTGATGTTTTATCATTATTTTAGATATGATATTACGATATGTTTCGAGTACTTATACTCCATATTACAGCAGTGAAGTGTTGCATGCAGTACGTTAACTCAAAGTATGTGCACACAGCGTCTCTGCACAGCTTCCCGAACTTCGTGTTACACTTTATTTATCTTATAACTACCGTCCTCGAGCACAAATCGTCTTTCTAGAAGTTTTTTTGAGGATATTGGTGCATTTTTTTTGTCAGATTCTGTTGTTTTTTGTTTGTGTTTTCCACATTGTTCTCATACCGGAACCATGAACATGACTATCAGCTTTATGTTAACCATGATTTACTGTACATCAACATAGTAGGAGCTGTGTGTGTGTGTGTGTGTGTGTGTGCGCGTGCGTGCGTGCGTGCGTGCGTGCGTGCGTGCGTGCGTGCGTGCGTGCGTGCGTGCGTGCGTGCGTGCGTGCGTGCGTGCGTGCGTGCGTGCTCAGTCAAAAACATCAATAATGTGTTATTGACGTTCACACACACATTCTGTTCATACTAGTATTTGTTATTTATATATTATGTTAAATGATACAATTTAAATTATGAGATATAATTAATGTCTGATGTAATTTATGAAACAAACATAAGATGGCCGCATTTGAAAATATTTAAAATAAATATTTGGGAACATTTTAATAAAATCTTAAATATATTATATTACAAATATTTATTAAATGTTCATTATTTTATATTGTTAAAAAATATTTGGGGTTTTTCAGAAAATGTGGAAAATATTTTTAGAAACTTTGGATTTAATTAAATATTTAAATTTCTACAGATTGCTAAAAATAGAGACGTGGCTAAATTCACCAACGTGTGTCTGTAGGTGTGAGTGTGTGCTCATCACACACACACACACACACACACACACACACACACACACACACACAGGAGGTATGATATCGTGTTTGTGACAGAAGCAGACAGATCCTGTAAACTCCTCCAGCGTTCAGAGTTTATGACGATAATAAACTGTTTGTTGTATAAATACTCAGAGAAACGCAGTGATGCCCCTGCGAGGAGTGTGTGTGTGTGTGTGTGTGTGTGTGTGTGTGTGTGTGTGTGTGTGTGTGTGTGTGTGTGTGTGTGTGTGTGTGAGAGTCGTGGTGTGTTCAGGGACAGATGCTGCTGACATCTGGCCCGTGTCAGCGTGTTGTCGACACATTGTTAGCGCCGCAACGTGCTAACAGATTAACAGCCGCGCTGCAGAGAGAGAGACACTGAAGACACACACACACACACACACACACACACACGCACACACAGAGACACAACCAATACAAATAAAGAAATCTGCTTTGATGTGAGAGTGATTACTCTCAGACTGATCCTACTAAAGAGAACGCATGAAAGCTTAAACTAGGAACAAGATGAGGGAAGTATTAGCGAGGTTAGCACACACGTACATAAAGTATGAAATGCCATATGAAGAAAAACAATTCAATAATACATTTTTATTAAACTGATAAATACGTTCTCTAACTTTCTGTCCGTCACGTTAGAATCTGAATTAAATAAATACACTTTAAATAATCAATAATCAATGTGTAAAACATGAATGATACTATAACTGAATAACGAGCCTGACTTAGAGCAGACGCTCCCTCCGTGAGACAGCACCGAGGACTCATCCTAATCAATGATCAGATGAAGGATCCTCAGGACACAGCTGATCGATGTTTACCTGGACAGCTGGAGCTCCTCGGGATCCACTTCCTGTCAACAATCAGAGAGTTCTGGGTGTTTCTCAATGTCGAGGACGCTTCCTTGGTAGGACATGTCCCTCCGAGTCAGGGGGTGTTTCTCAATGTCGAGGACGCTTCCTTTGTAGGACATGTCCCTCCGAGTCAGGGGGTGTTTCTCAATGTCGAGGACGCTTCCTTGGTAGGACATGTCCCTCCGAGTCAGGGGGTGTTTCTCATTTTCGAGGACGCTTCCTTGGTAGGACATGTCCCTCCGAGTCAGGGGGTGTTTCTCAATGTCGAGGACGCTTCCTTTGTAGGACATGTCCCTCCAAGTCAGGGGGTGTTTCTCAATGTCGAGGACGCTTCCTTGGTAGGACATGTCCCTCCGAGTCAGGGGGTGTTTCTCAATGTCGAGGACGCTTCCTTTGTAGGACATGTCCCTCCGAGTCAGGGGGTGTTTCTCAATGTCGAGGACGCTTCCTTGGTAGGACATGTCCCTCCGAGTCAGGGGGTGTTTCTCAATGTCGAGGACGCTTCCTTGGTAGGACATGTCCCTCCGAGTCAGGGGGTATTTCTCAATGTCGAGGACGCTTCCTTGGTAGGACATGTCCCTCCGAGTCAGGGGGTGTTTCTCAATGCCGAGGACGCTTCCTTGGTAGGACATGTCTTCCGAGTCAGGTCCTTCAGAAGCGAGGCAAGAATCCTTCCTAGCCTCGGAAAATGAAGAATGTTGGACCAGGCTAACAGGCTAACAGGCTAACAGGTGACGCACACCTGAGGCCCGCCTTAAATGGAGCGCGATATCCGCCAAAGATTTGGGAAATTGGTCCGTGCGCAAAGCATTGTGGGGATTTTAAGACCGCGGAGGATACACATGTGCAGCTTCGAAATGTACTGTCCTTAACCCACAGTTAAGGACAGAGGGTCTAAGGACAGAGGGTCTAAGGACAGAGGGTCTGAGGACAGAGGGTCTAAGGACAGAGGGTCTGAGGACAGAGGGTCTGAGGACAGAGGGTCTAAGGACAGAGGGTCTGAGGACAGAGGGTCTGAGGACAGAGGGTCAAAGGACAGAGGGTCTAAGGACAGAGGGTCTGAGGACAGAGGGTCAAAGGACAGAGGGTCTGAGGACAGAGGGTCAAAGGACAGAGGGTCTAAGGACAGAGGGTCAAAGGACAGAGGGTCAGAGGACAGAGGGGCTGAGGACAGAGGGTCTGAGGACAGAGGGTCTGAGGACAGAGGGTCAAAGGACAGAGGGTCTAATGACAGAGGATCTGAGGACAGAGGTTCTAAGGACAGAGGGTGAGAGGACAGAGGGTCTGAGGACAGAGGGTCAAAGGACAAAGGGTCAGAGGACAGAGGGGCTGAGGACAGAGGGTCTGAGGACAGAGGGTCTGAGGACAGAGGGTCAAAGGACAGAGGGTCAGAGGACAGAGGGTCAGAAGACAAAGGGTCTGAGGACAGAGGGTCTAAGGACAGAGGGTCAGAGGACAGAGGGTCTAAGGACAGAGGGTCTAATGACAGAGGGTCAGAGGACAGAGGGTCAGAAGACAAAGGGTCTGAGGACAGAGGGTCTAAGGACAGAGGGTCAGAGGACAGAGGGTCTAAGGACAGAGGGTCTAATGACAGAGGGTCTGAGGACAGAGGTTCTAAGGACAGAGGGTGAGAGGACAGAGGGTCTGAGGACAGAGGGTCAAAGGACAGAGGGTCAGAGGACAGAGGGGCTGAGGACAGAGGGTCTGAGGACAGAGGGTCTGAGGACAGAGGGTCAAAGGACAGAGGGTCTAATGACAGAGGGTCTGAGGACAGAGGGTCTGAGGACAGAGGGTCAAAGGACAGAGGGTCTGAGGACAGAGGTTCTAAGGACAGAGGGTCAGAGGACAGAGGGTCAGAAGACAAAGGGTCTGAGGACAGAGGGTCTAAGGACAGAGGGTCAGAGGACAGAGGGTCTAAGGACAGAGGGTCTAATGACAGAGGGCCTGAGGACAGAGGGTCTGAGGACAGAGGGTCTGATGACAGAGGGTCTGAGGACAGAGGGTCTAAGGACAGAGGGTCTGAGGACAGAGGGTCTGAGGACAGAGGGTCTGAGAACAGAGGGTCTAAGGACAGAGGGTCAGAGGACAGAGGGTCTAAGGACAGAGGGTCTGAGGACAGAGGGTCAAAGGACAGAGGGTCTGAGGATAGAGGGTCTGAGGACAGAGGGTCTGAGGATAGAGGATCTAAGGACAGAGGGTCTGAGGACAGAGGGTCTGAGGACAGAGGGTCTAAGGACTAAGTTGACTCGTGTCTCCGTGTCCTTCCTCTTCACTAAGTTGACTCGTGTCTCCTTGTGTCCTTCCTCTTCACTGAGTTGACTCAGTTGCAGGAAGTTGTGTCTCCGCAGATCTCCGTCTCCTCCCACGTCTCCGAACACAATCACTGCAGTGTTTCTTGAACCATCCCATAATATTCCTCTCGTCCTCGCCCCGGCCTCGCCCCCGGTCCCTGAACGCACCACAGGCTTTCTTCACATGTAAAGCAAACAGAGACACAAAGAGACGCTGCAATCTGGTTCTGATGGACAGGAAGTGGCCGCCCCCTCAGAGCCAAGATGGCGTCCCTGCTGACCCGCCCGCTAATCAGCTTCAAACAGAACGGGGGGGGGGGGGGGGGGGGGGGGGGTTCACATGTGAACAGCTTTATTAGCTCTACTCCGTCCTGCAGGCTCCGTCTCCCCCTCACTCTGATCCGTGCAGCGGGGCGTCAGACAAACAGAGAGACACAGAGAGACACAGAAAGACACAGAGAGACAAACAGAGAGACAAACAGAGAGGACACAGAGACACAGAGAGACACAGAGAGACAAGGAGAGACAGAGAGACAAACAGAGAGACATAAAAGGACAAAGAAAAAAAGTGAAAGAACAGAAAAGAGACTGAGAAGTCCTTCACAGATGCAGCACGTCCTTTCAACGTCACGTCCATC
The DNA here is from genome assembly GCA_023974075.1 of Chaenocephalus aceratus. NCBI lineage: Eukaryota > Metazoa > Chordata > Actinopteri > Perciformes > Channichthyidae > Chaenocephalus > Chaenocephalus aceratus. The sequence continues at coordinate 193,749 of JAMFTG010000257.1, read as the reverse complement.
AGAGACGACACACAACCCACATGAAGCGCCAGACGACCACGCTGACAACTAGCAGAAAGGGAAAGGACAAAAGAGAGACAAAGAGAGACACAAAGAGAGACACGGAGAGACAAAGAGACACAAAGAGAGACACACAACAACCAGAGAGACAAAGAGAGACACAGAGAGACAAAGAGAGAGACAAAGAGAGACACAGAGAGACAAAGAGAGAGACAAAGAGAGACACAAAGAGAGACACACAACAACCAGAGAGACAAAGAGAGACAAAGAGAGAGACAAAGAGAGACACAAAGAGAGACATAAAGAGAGACACAAAGAGAGACACAGAGAGACAAAGAGAGACACAGAGAGAGACAAAGAGAGACACAAAGAGAGACACAGAGAGACAAAGAGAGACACACAACAACCAGAGAGACAAAGAGAGACAAAGAGAGAGACAAAGAGAGACACAAAGAGAGACACAAAGAGAGACACAAAGAGAGACACAGAGAGACAAAGAGAGAGACAAAGAGAGAGACACAACAACCAGAGAGACAAAGAGAGACACAGAGAGAGACAAAGAGAGGACACACAGAGAAACACAAAGAGAGACACAAAGAGAGACAAAGAGAGACACAGAGAGACAAAGAGAGACACAAATAGAGACAAAGAGAGACACACAACAACCAGAGAGACAAAGAGAGACACAGAGAGAGACAAAGAGACACAAAGAGAGACACAAAGAGAGACACAAAGAGAGACAAAGAGAGACACAAGAGAGAGACACAACAACCAGAGAGACAAAGAGACAAAGGAAAGAACGAAAGAGAAAAAGAGAGACAACAAGCGACAAAGGAGGAAAACACCAGAGACACAAAGCCAGCAAAGACACGACGACGACGACGACGACGACGACGACGACGACGACGACGACGACGACGACGACGACGACGACGACGACGACGACGACCACCACGACCACGACCACGACCACGACCACGACCACGACCACCACGACCACGACCACGACGACGGACGACGACGACGACGACGACGACGACGACCACGACGACCACCACGACCACGACCACGACGACGACGACGACGACGACGACGACCACGACGACCACCACGACCACGACCACGACCACGACCACGACCACGACCGACGACGACGACGACCACGACCACGACCACGACCACGACCACGCACACCACGACCACGACGACGACGACGACGACGACGACGACGACGACGACCACACGACGACGACGACGACCACGACCACGACCACGACCACGACCACGACGACGACGACGACGACGACGACGACGACCACGACCACGACCACGACTACGACGACGACTACGACGACGACGACGACCACGACCCGACCACGAGGACGAGACTACGAGACGACGACGACGACGACGACGACGACCGACGACGACTACTACGACGACGACGACGACCACCACGACGACGACGACCACGACCACGACCACGACCACTACCACTACCACGACACGACTACGACGACCCGACCACGACCACTACGACGAGACGACGACGACTACCACTACCACTACCACTATACTACTACTACTACTACTACTACAGACTACTACGACTACTACTACGACTACTACTGACTACTACTACTACTACTACGACTACTATACTACTACTACGACTACTACTACTACTACTACCACCACTACTACTACTACTACTACTACTACTACTACTACTAACTACAACTAGTGCTGCGTACCGGTACGCCGAACCGCTCCTGGACTTGTATAAAGTTTCGGTTCAAGTCCGGTTATAACCGGAACGTCGGGAACCGGTACTTGGACTCGCAAAAAAACTAGCACTTACGTATATTCTGGTGTCTGTGGTTATTTAAACATTCCCTGATAAACGTTATTCAGCGTCAATAAATGAGTGCTAACCCCAGTGTGCTCGGTGTACAACATCACATGTCATTTCACCTTCGACTCACGGTTTGAAAACGTAGCATTTCGCCACATGCTAATGCTAACCGGAAGTGAATGATTTTCAGAATAAAAGTATTAAGTTAATAGTGTGAACTTCCGGTTTTTTCAGAATAAAACTGATTTAAATTAAATAGTGTATTTAATTCAAATTACGCCATATCAACATTGATTTTAATTTCTAACAGTATGTATGTACATCACTATGTATGTAGTATACTGTATAATGTACACATGTAGAGTTGTAGAAAAGACATGGTGTACAGACAGTACAGTACACTGACTGTACAGCCACTACAGTGTAGCCTATACTGTATAGTAGGTGTGTAACAGTGTAATGCGTATAGTCTACTCTACACTCTACCTTTCAGCACCGCTCTAGGGGTTTAGGCTCAGTCAGCTCAGGGACTGTTTGGTTACTTTAGTTTGGGAAATGAAATACATGTTTGAACTTCGTAGCAGAGTCCTGCATCGGGTCGGGTGACCCGCAAAAAAAAGGTGATTCGCGGGTGGTATCTTTTCAAACGCTTTTTCCCGGGTAAAACAAAGATGATGCGGGTCGGGTCGCGGGGATTGCATAATAAATATATTAAAATAATAATAATTTACTTTAATGTTTAAATCCTCAGACCTCTCCCCCGTGGGACCGCGCATAATCATAAATCAGTCTGCTGCTGAGCGCCACATTCAAAATGGCTGAGCTGAAGCTCTCTACGGAGAATACAGCATTTTCAATAACACTTCCTCAAGAGCGAAATCCAACGTCTGGAGGCTTCTGGTTCCTAGATGAGGAAATAACCAACATCCCACGCTTTTTGAGACAAATATGCACCTGCGTGTGTTAATAATTGCACGTTTTCACTGCTCATATATAGGCTAGGCTATGCGGGTTCGGGTCGGGTTGCGGCACTAATTGGCAATATGTGCGGGTAGCGGGGCGGGTTCGGTATTGCACGTCGCGGGTGCGGGCGGGAGCGGGTCTTGAAAATCAGACCGTGCAGGATTCTGCCCTGTAGCAGTTCACTGGAGTTGCTGTCATAAGTCATTGTAGACTAAGTGGCACAAAGTGTTTTTTTTAATTTGTACTTTGTAGAGAAATGTAGACACAAGTTGGAAGGGAGCAAACCTGACGAGTTTGAGTTTGAGTTGATGATGAGTTAATTTTCAATTGATAATTAGCTGAACCTCTGGACTTGATTCCGGACCTGAACCTGAATGTGAGTCCAGAGAACGCTTCTCTGGCTCCTGGTATAGTCCCCACCAGCTTCAAACTGGCCTCAGTCACCCCCATACTCAAACAACCTGGCCTGGATTCCGACGACCTCCAGAACCACCGGCCGATCTCCAACCTTCCCTTCGTCAGCAAAACTCTGGAAAGAGTGGTCGCCGTACAACTCCATCTGTACATGTCCAACCATGAGCTCTATGAGCCCTTCCAATCCGGCTTCAGACAGCAACACAGCACTGAGACCGCCCTCATCAAGATCACCAACGACCTCCTCATTGCTGCTGACTCTGGCCGCCTCAGCATCCTCATCCTCCTGGACCTCTCTGCAGCGTTTGACACCATCTCTCACAACATCCTCCTCACCCGCCTCTCAGACCTCCTAGGTGTCACTGGCACAGCGCTGTCCTGGTTCACATCCTACCTCCACAACAGGAAACAGTTTGTCTCCATCAGTGGCTCAAACTCACCCCCGGCCCCAGTCCACCACGGTGTACCCCAGGGCTCTGTACTTGGCCCCCTCCTGTTCACCATTTACATGCTACCCCTCGGCCAGATCATCCGACATCATGGACTCAACTTCCACTGCTACGCTGACGGTACCCAACTGTATCTCAGCACCACTCCATCCTCCCAGCTCCCCCTCAGTCTCTCATCGACTGCCTGCATGACATCAGAACATGGATGTCTTCCAACTATCTTAAGCTGAACAGCAATAAAACAGAGCTCATGGTTGTGGCACCCAAGGCCCTGCTCCAGAAGGTTGGTGACTTCGTCCTTGAGGTCGACGGCTGCTCCATCTCCCCATCTCCTGAAGCCCGCAACCTGGGTGTGATCCTCGACTCCAGCCTCTCCTTCCACTCCCACGTCAAGTCTGTGACCAAATTGGCCTTTTTCCACCTAAGGAACTTTGCCAGACTCCGACCGTCACTCTCGGAGTCGGTTGCCGAAACCCTGGTGCATGCGTTTGTCACCACCCGCTTGGACGACTGCAATGGCGTCCTGTTCGGGGTTCCCAACAAAACCCCGGACAGGCTCCAGTATGTCCAAAGCTGTGCAGCTCGGGTCCTCACGCACACAAAGCCCTGGCAGCACATCACTCCCACCCTCATCCACCTCCACTGGTTGCCGGTCAAGTCCTGCATCACCTACAAAGTCCTCCTCCTTACCTACAAGTCCCTCCATGCCCTTGCCCCCCAGTACCTATCGGACATCCTTCACCCGCATGCCCCACCCCGGAACCTGCGGTCTTCAGACTCTGGCCTGCTCACCCCCCCCCGCACCAAACTGCGAACCTTCGGGGACAGAGCCTTCAGCGTGGCAGCCCCCACCCTCTGGAACGCTCTCCCTGCGGAGATGCGCAACATCCCCACACTGGACGCCTTCAAAGGCCCCTCAAGTCCCGTCTGTTTGCCAAGGCTTTCGGCCCCTAATCGATCTGTTGTTCTGTCTGTCTGACTTTTGTTTTGTTATGTTTGTTTTTGCCCTATTACTTGTAAAGCGACCTTGGATCCCTTGAAAGGCGCGATATAAATCAAAGCTATTATTAGTATTAGGTACGCAGCACTAACTACTACTAACTACTACTAACTACTACTAACTACTACTAGTATTGACTACTAACTAACTACTAAATACTTATAACCACTAACTACTACTAACTAAGAACTACTACTAACTACCAACTATTAATAATCACTACTAACCAGTGCTGCGTACCTGGACTCACATTCAGGTTCAGGTCCGGACTCAAGTCCAGAGGTTCAGGTTCAGGTCCGGACTTATAAGTCCCGACCTGAACCCATGGCTTGTGTCAAGTTGTGTGAGTAACTAAAGTGAACTTATTGTGAGCTAATTATCAATTGAAAATAAACTCATAATCAACTCAAATTTAAACTCGTCAGGTTTATTGTGCTCCCTTCCAGCTTGTGTCTACATTTCTCTACAAAGTACAAATGTAAAAAAAAAACGTTTTTCCACTTAGTCTACAAATGACTTCTGACAGCAACTACAGTGAACTACTACAAAGTTCAAACATTTATTTCATTTACCAAACTAAAGTAACCAAACAGTCAGTAACCAAACAGTAACCAAACCAAACAGTCAGTAACCAAACAGCTGACTGAGCCTAAATCCCTAAAGCTTTGCGTGTAGAGTAGACTATACGCATTACACTGTTACACACCTACTATACAGTATACACTGTAATGACTGTACAGTCAGAGCGTACTGTACTGTCTGTGCACCATGTATTTTCTACAACTCGACATGTGACATTATACAGTACATACTACATACATAGTGATGTACATACTGTTAGAAATTAAAATCAATGTTGATATGACGTAATTTTGAATTAAATACACTATTTAATTTAAATCAGTTTTATTCTGAAAAACCGGAAGTTCACACTATTAACTTAATACTTTTATTCTGAAAACTCTTCACTTCCGGTTAGCATTAGCATGTGGCGAAATGCTACGTTTTCAAACCGTGAGTCGAAGGTGAAATGACATGTGATGTTGTACACCGAGCACACTGGGATTAGCACTCATTTATTGACGCTGAATAACGTTCATCAGGGAATGTTTAAATAACCGCAGACACCAGAATATACGTAAGTGCTAGTTTTTTGGCGAGTCCAAGTACCGGTTCCCGACATTCCGGTTTTAACCGGACTTGAACCGAAACTTTATACAAGTCCAGGAGCGGTTCTGCGACACACTACACTGCTGAGAGGCAACCAAGAAGAGAGACACTACAATCACATGCATCTCAAAACAACCAAAGATGCCAAAGTGCAAAACAGGAACACACAAAGAGACACATCTCAATCAATCAATCAATCAATCAATCAATCAATCAATCAATCAATCAATCAATCAATGTTTATTTATAGCCCAATATCACAAATGTTACATTTGTCTCAGTGGTCTTCACAGTGTGTACAGAATATCAGTATGACAATACGACACCCTCTGTCCTCAGACCCTCTGTCCTCAGACCCTCTGTCCTCAGACCCTCTGTCCTTAGACCCTCTGTCCTCAGACCCTCTGTCCTTAGACCCTCTGTCCTCAGACCCTCTGTCCTCAGACCCTCTGTCCTTAGACCCTCTGTCCTCAGACCCTCTGTCCTCGGACCCTCTGTCCTTAGACCCTCTGTCCTAGACCCTCTGTCCTTAGACCCTCACATCGTACAAGGAAACACTTCCAGAGAAAACCCAGTTTAAGGGAACATGGGAGAAACCTCAGGGAGAGCAACAGAGGAGGATCCCTCTCCCAGGACGGACAGACGTGCAATAGATGCCGTGTGTAAATTGAAAAGATAATACATTTGCAACATAGGTAGTCCAGATGTTTGGAAATGCATGTGTGTGTAATAGGAAGATGAATCCACGAGGATATCCATCCAGGACCGATGATCCAGGACCACAGCCACGACTCGCGATCCAGGACACAGGACCGCAGGATCATCCATGACTCCGGATCCCGGCGTATATAGACACCAAAAAGAAAGACATGTGGGGAAGCTGGGTTAATCGGAACATGAGAGTACACAGGTACAGACAGAGAGAAGGAAGAAGGAAGATGTCCCCCGACAAACTAAGCCTATATCAGCAAAACTAGGGGCTGAATCTAATCAACCCTAACTATAAGCTTTATCAAAAAGGAAGGTCTTAAGCACACTCTTAAAAACGGATAGGGTGTCTGCCGCCCGAACACAAACTGGAAGCTGATTCCACAAATGTGGAGCTTGATAAGAAAAGGCTCTGGCTCCCATTGTACTTTTAGAGACTCTAGGAACAACCAACAACCCTGCATTCTTGGAACGCAATGCCCTAGTAGGCCAGTAGGGTATAATGAGTTCTTTAAGGTAAGATGGCGCCTGCCCATTAAGGGCTTTGTAGGTGAGAAGAAGAATTTTAAATTCTATCCTGTGTTCTATAGGGAGCCAGTGTAAGGCAGCCAGAACAGGAGTAATGTGGTCCCTTTCCCTCACTCTGGTTAGTACACGAGCTGCAGCATTTTGAATCAGCTGAAGCGACTTGACTGACTTCTTGGTACTCCCTGATAATAAGGAGTTACAATAATCCAGCCTAGAAGTAACAAATGCATGGACTAGTTTCTCTGCATCGTTTTGAGGCAAGATATGCCTGATTTTTGCAATGTTACGTAGATGGAAGTAGGCGGTCCTTGAGATTGATTTTATGTGGGCGTTAAAGGATAAATCCTGATCAAATATAACACCAAGATTCCTTACAGTCTCACTGGAGGCCAAATTAATGCCATCCATAGTTAGTATATCTTTAGATAATTTGTTTCGTAGATTCTTCGGGCCAAGTACAATAACTTCAGTTTTGGTCGTGTTTAACATCAAAAAGTTTAAGGTCATCCACGTTTTTAAGTCCTTAAGGCAGTCTTGAATTTTATTTAGATGATTAATTTCATCAGGCTTGATTGATAAATATAGTTGAGTATCATCCGCATAACAATGAAAGTTTACAGAATGATTCCTTATAATATTGCCTAATGGAAGCATATATAATGTGAACAGAATAGGTCCGAGCACTGAGCCCTGTGGCACTCCATGGCTAACTTTGGTTTGCGTGGAAGATTCATCGTTAACACGTACAAACTGAGAGCGTTCAGATAGATAGGACCTGAACCAGCCTAAAGCAGTTCCCTGTATGCCAACTAAGTGCTCTAGTCTTTGCAATAGGATGTCATGGTCGATAGTATCAAATGCAGCACTGAGATCGAGCAAAACAAGAATAGAGACAAGTCCCTTGTCTGAGGCTATTAGAATGTCATGTGTGACTTTAACCAGAGCTGTCTCTGTGCTATGATGTGTTCTAAAGCCAGACTGAAAGTCTTCAGATAAATCATTGTTTTTTAAGTAACAGCTGTTTAGCGACCGCTTTCTCAAGAATCTTTGAGAGGAACGGAAGATTAGAAATAGCTCTATAGTTGGCTAAAACCTCTGGATCGAGGTTGTGCTTTTTAAGAAGCGGTTTTATCACTGCTACTTTGAATGATTGTGGAACATAGCCTGATAATAAAGACATATTCATAATATTTAATAAAGAAGTGCTAATTAATGGAAACACTTCCTTCAACAGCTTAGTTGGAATTGGGTCTAACATGCACGTTGATGGTTTAGAAGAGAGAATCATTGAATGTAATTGTTCAAGGTTAATGGCTGAAAAGCATTCTAGTTTACTATCTAGTGTAATATTAGAACTTACGTTTCCGGGAGCTGTTGATAACACTATACTGGTCAAAGGCAAGAGGTCATTCATTTTGTTTCTAAGAGTAACAATTTTATCGTTAAAAAAGCACATAAAATCATTGCTACTGAGTGCTATGGGAACAGAAGGCTCAATGGAGCTGTGGCTCTCTGGCAGCCTGGCTACAGTGCTGAAGAGACATGTTGCATTATTCTTATTCTCATCTATTAATGAAGAGTAGTAGCTGCTCTCGCTTTACGCAGTGCTTTCTTATATTCATTGAGAGTAATATGCCAAATTAAACGAGATTCTTCAAGTTTAGTGGAATGCCATATCCTTTCAAGTTGTCTCGACTTTTGCTTTATTTTGCGGGTTTCGGCATTATGCCATGGAGCTAATCTATGTTGTTTTATTTTCTTCTTTTTCAAAGGAGCAACAGAGGCTCATTTTATTCGCAGCGCATCTGTAGCACTATCAACAACATGATCAATTTGGGGTGGTGTACATTTTGTATAAGTTTCCTCCCCTGCATGCAGACATGCTATCGAGTTAAGTATTGGTGGAATCTCTTCATTAAATGTGGCTATAGCACTAACAGATAAGTTTCTGCTGCAGGAGCTTTTGACTAATGCTTTGTAGTCTAGTAACAGTACTTCAAAAGTTACTAAGAAATGGTCGGATAAAGCAGGATTATGCGGTTCGACTAATAGTTGCTCAATTTCAATACCATAAGTCAGAACAAGGTCGAGAGTGTGATTATAGCAGTGGGTTGGTTTATTTACACTCTGACAGAAACCAACAGAATCTAATATCGAGTTAAATGCAACAGTAAGGCTATATTTATCATCGTCAGCATGAATATTAAAGTCACCTACGATAATTACTTTGTCTGTTTTAAGAACCAACGTTGATAAAAACTCAGAGAGTTCTGATAAGAATTCTGAATAAGGACCTGGTGCACGGTACACTGTAACAAATAAGACTGGCTGCAAAGTGTTCCAGGTCGGATGCGTAAGACTAAACAGATTCAAAGATTAAAAAACAGATTCAAAGATTAAAAAACAAGCAAGAGCTCTGATAGAATATAAAACGTTTATTATAAGGTTACATGCCGCTTTACACATTGCCCATAAACTACATGTCCCACAATGCATCTGAAATTTGAATTTTTTTTCTTCAACATTTGACTTTTTTCTTAGAATTTCACGTTTTTTCTCAAAATGTCACTTTTTTACTAGAATTTGATTTATTTTCCAGAATTTGACATTTTTCTTTTTTTCTTTGACTTTCTTCTTAGAATTTCAGTTCTTATTTTGACTTACACTTCATGTGTACATCCTCTCTATGTCTCCACCGTTTCTCCTGAAGGTGTGTGCGTGTGTTCTTGCACCTGTCTCCGTACCGAAGCCTTCTGGTAACTGACGTGTTTCCAAAGCTTCGGTGTTCTACCTGTCGTCAGGCGCAGGTGTCGAAGCGTCGGATGTCAGCACATGGTAATCTTTAGATCAGGTGAGAATCACAGCTGCAGATCCTCTCGACGTGTTTCAACATAAATTAAATATCGTTAACAGACTGCTGAGGAGACAAAGTGCAGGAACACACCAACACTCAGGCTGTGCACGGTTTCATAAACCAGAGGGTTAACTGCAGAAAGAAATACTAAATAAGCTGCTTTTCAAAATCCTCCCACGCTTTGAGTCACATGTGAATAACATATGTTCAATTGTACGACACACCCTCCTTTTGGGCGGCAGTGGTTCAGTCCGTAGGGGAGTGGCCTCGGTTCAATGATACGGAGTGTGGACTGGTGCTGGGGAGGAGCCAGTTCACCTCCTGGGCCACTGCCCAAGTGCCCTTGAGCAAGGCACCTAACCCCCACTGCTACTGGCTGCCTCCGCTCTGACCTCTCAACCCCATGTCTGCATATGATTGTGTGTATGTATGTATGTGCATGATGTAAAAAGTGTGTACTGTGTGTACTGTATTACCTGTATAAAAACGCGGGATTAATAAAGATCCTTCTTCTTCTCTTATGTAGTTTTTGACATAATTTATTAAATATTATCACTTTACATTTTATATCTCATGTCAAGTTAAAACACAGCTTGATTGAACTTTCATCGATTACAAATTATGAGTTCATTTTTACTTAAATTCAAGTCGTTTGCTAAAATAAACTCTTGACTTGCATTTAATTAAATAAATCAACCTTTTTCTATAAATAAGAGATTATCGAGGCTCTTATTGTTAAATATCAGGACAAATACAAAAGCTACAATATTATAAATACAATTAAACATTTATAAAAGCTATTTAAACTTTCCATTCAGGGGGAAATAAATTGTAAACAAATGAAATGAATGGCTTTTGAAAAACAATTTAAAATAAAACAAATTAAAAGAGAATTTAATGAAAATAAATGTTTTTAAATATAAAAACATTTATTCATTTTCCGGCCGTATACATTTCCATGTATTTATATATAATATATTTCTGTGGGCTCTCATTATGTATTGTGTAGCCATTTGTTTGAATGTATTTACAATTGACTTTGATATGAAGTGGATTTGATATATATTTATTTTTCTAAATTGAAGCACGATAACACAAGTTGATTTAATTTCACAGTCTTAATTATTGATTTAATGAAATTAATGTCTCGTCGTGTCCTGCAGCAGACTCACGTCGACCTTCTCAGCTGTGAAACGTTAACAGGATTATAACGTCACGAGTGTTCGGGAGGATGATCCCTCGGTTTACAACTCGCATCAGACTTTATGATAATCTCATTAAGAGCTCCGTCTTTATCTGTTCATTAAA
>JAMFTG010000257.1:175000-177500 GCA_023974075.1 Chaenocephalus aceratus | reverse complement strand
CACACAGCTGGAGACCAGGGGACACTAAAGAGTGACGCACACAGCTGGAGACCAGGGGACTCTAAAGAGTGACGCACACAGCTGGAGACCAGGGGACACTAAAGAGTGATGCACACAGCTGGAGACCAGGGGACACTAAAGAGTGACGCACACAGTTGGAGACCAGGGGACACTAAAGAGTGACGCACACAACTGGAGACCAGGGGACTCTAAAGAGTGACGCACACAGCTGGAGACCAGGGGACACTAAAGAGTGACGCACACAGCTGGAGACCAGGGGACACTAAAGAGTGACGCACACAGTTGGAGACCAGGGGACACTAAAGAGTGACGCACACAGCTGGAGGCCAGGGGACACTAAAGAGTGACGCACACAGCTGGAGACCAGGGGACTCTAAAGAGTGACGCACACAGCTGGAGGCCAGGGGACACTAAAGAGTGATGCACACAGCTGGAGACCAGGGGACACTAAAGAGTGACGCACACAGCTGGAGACCAGGGGACTCTAAAGAGTGACGCACACAGCTGGAGACCAGGGGACACTAAAGAGTGACGCACACAGCTGGAGACCAGGGGACACTAAAGAGTGACGCACACAGCTGGAGGCCAGGGGACACTAAAGAGTGACGCACACAGCTGGAGACCAGGGGACTCTAAAGAGTGACGCACACAGCTGGAGACCAGGGGACACTAAAGAGTGACGCACACAGCTGGAGACCAGGGGACCGTGCAGAACAATACCCTAACCCATAGATCCTGGGTGAATAATGTCAATCACCACAATACGTTATTTCCCCCTGTGCAATTCTCCATGTATTCAACAACAACACATCGTTATCCTCGTGTTTATTTATTTGTTTGATTAATAAACACAAGTTGGAGTCCGTCAGGACCGAGGTTCGGAGCAGCTCATCTGCTTTACAGAATATTACACCCGGAAGTATTCTCTCCGCTTCGCTGACAAACCCCGTGACAGTCCTCAAGCTCTGTGATTGGAGAGTGTACCGAGCCTCAACAGCACTTGAAATGGGATGGAACCACGGCAGACTGTCTACAACTGGATTTGAACGGGTCCACCGCGTCCCCCCTCCCCCACCCCGTCCCCAGAACTACACATGCTGGCTATTCTGTTTCACAACATGTTCTCTATGGCACGTCTCTACTGGGAGTTGTAGTTTTAAAAGACGTTTTCGTATTTCCCATAATAAGAAGTGGCCAGTATTAAACTGTGTACATCCTGGAGGTTTAGGGGACAGGAAACATAATGGGCAGCATTAATATATATACCCACATGCCAGCTAAGGTCAGAAGAGCTTTATTTAACAGCTGGTCTTATGTCTGTGACCCCTGTTGTTCATTGATGAGCCTGAAACATGCACTTGTCAAGGTTCAGAGGCACATTTTGCAAATATGGCAGCAGCCATCGATCAGCTTAAGATAAGATGTACTTTATTGATCCTAAGTTGGAAACATTTGCGTTACATCAGCATGTGTAACAGTTAAATATGCAGTGGTGTTTATTTATAAATCATTTAGTATAATCACACAAATTCTGTGTTTTATATTCAACAATTCTGTGTTCTTTATTTATTGATTGTTCAATACCTGACAAGGTCGGAGATGAAAAACTTGGGTCACAGGTTCCTCAACAGTGCATCACAAGACATCTTTCAATATGTGTACCTCCACCATTAAACTGTCATATTCTGCACATTTCTTATACTATCTACATACATCTTATAAGAGTATAATACATATGTATAGTATCAGTTAGAATAAGTGCTTCAACATAGTTAACATTGCTGGAGGTATGCACAAAGTTTTTCATTCAGTGCAGAACTACACCACAGTTGTGTAGGCCTATATGATATGTCAATAAACCTTAGAACATCTTGAAATCTTGAACGGGATGTGCAAAATAGTCATTACATACAGTCTTTAATTAACTATTAGTAGAGAATAACGAGTAATGAATATACTTTATAGGGATCGTATTAATATCTAATAATAAAAATAATGAAATGTAATAACATGCTTTAACCACCAGGTGTCCCTTTATATCAGCTGTGCACCTTTATGGTGTAAATACAGCCTATCTACCAATTGGATCAAATATAAAAGTGAGCCGAATTAGTGTTGATACTGCAAGGAGACGTATTGTGTGAAAAGAAATGTAAGATATTGTTTAATGGCTGATATATTTATGATCCACGTCACGTTTTCAGTTCCTCATGTTTGTCTTCTCATCAGGGCTATAAATACAGAACTATGGCAGATCTGTAATATGTAATGCAGCCGAACCGTGTATTACAATGCCGTTATGTGATGACTTCCAAAGAGAAAAGCAAGAGCACTCGGAATAAAATGTTTTCGGTCTGTTTGCGGTATTTGTTAATGACGATGTGCTGTGAGATGTGAGACTGGAATTGCACAGGGGAGAAATAACGTATCTTTAGATGCGGATTTTGTTAAACTAATACGTTTGCGCTGTGGACCAGCA
>JAMFTG010000257.1:150000-165000 GCA_023974075.1 Chaenocephalus aceratus | reverse complement strand
CATGACAGTTCCTGTCCTCCAGACGGTTCCTGTCCTCATGACGGATCCTGTCCTCCAGACGGATCCTGTCCTCCGGACGGTTCCTGTCCTCTGGACGGTTCCTGTCCTCCGGACGGTTCCTGTCCTCCGGACGGATCCTGTCCTCCGGACGCTTCCTGTCCTCCGGACGGTTCCTGTCCTCCAGACGGTTCCTGTCCTCATGACGCTTCCTGTCCTCCAGACACTTCCTGTCCTCATGATGGTTCCTGTCCTCCAGACGTTTCCTGTCCTCATGATGGTTCCTGTCCTCCAGACGGTTCCTGTCCTCCAGACGGTTCCTGTCCTCATGATGGTTCCTGTCCTCCAGACGGTTCCTGTCCTCCAGACGGTTCCTGTCCTCAAGATGGATCCTGTCCTCATGATGGTTCCTGTCCTCCAGACGGTTCCTGTCCTCCAGACGGTTCCTGTCCTCAAGATGGATCCTGTCCTCATGATGGTTCCTGTCCTCCAGACGGTTCCTGTCCTCATGATGGTTCCTGTCCTCCAGACGGTTCCTGCCCTCATGATGGTTCCTGTCCTCATGATGGTTCCTGTCCTCCAGACGGTTTCTGTCCTCATGATGGTTCCTGTCCTCCAGACGGTTCCTGTCCTCATGATGGTTCCTGTCCTCCAGACGGTTCCTGTCCTCATGATGGTTCCTGTCCTCATGATGGTTCCTGTCCTCCAGACGGTTCCTGTCCTCATGATGGTTCCTGTCCTCATGATGGTTCCTGTCCTCCAGACGGTTCCTGTCCTCATGATGGTTCCTGTCCTCATGATGGTTCCTGTCCTCATGATGGTTCCTGTCCTCCAGACGGTTCCTGTCCTCATGATGGTTCCTGTCCTTATGATGGTTCCTGTCTTCCAGACGGTTCCTGTCCTCATGATGGTTCCTGTCATCATGATGGTTCCTGTCCTCCAGACGGTTCCTGTCCTCATGATGGTTCCTGTCCTTCAGACCTGTCCTCATGATGGTTCCTGTCCTCCAGACCTGTCCTCCAGACGGTTCCTGTCCTCATGATGGTTCCTGTCCTCAAGACGGTTCCTGTCCTCATGATGGTTCCTGTCCTCCAGACGGTTCCTGTCCTCATGATGGTTCCTGTCCTCCAGACCTGTCCTCATGATGGTTCCTGTCCTCCTGATGGTTCCTGTCCTCCAGACCTGTCCTCATGATGGTTCCTGTCCTCCTGATGGTTCCTGTCCTCAAGACGGTTCTTTCCTCATGATGGTTCCTGTCCTCCAGACCTGTCCTCATGATGGTTCCTGTCCTCCTGATGGTTCCTGTCCTCCAGACCTGTTCCTCCAGACGGTTCCTGTCCTCAAGACGGTTCCTGTCCTCATGATGGTTCCTGTCCTCCAGACCTGTCCTCATGATGGTTCCTGTCCTCATGATGGTTCCTGTCCTCCAGACGGTTCCTGTCCTCATGATGGTTCCTGTCCTCCAGACGGTTCCTGTTCTCATGATGGTTCCTGTCCTCCAGACCTGTCCTCATGATGGTTCCTGTCCTCCAGACGGTTCCTGTCCTCATGATGGTTCCTGTCCTCATGATGGTTCCTGTCCTCCAGACCTGTCCTCATGATGGTTCCTTGTCCTCCAGACCTGTCCTCCAGACGGTTCCTGTCCTCATGATGGTTCCTGTCCTCATGATGGTTCCTGTCCTCCAGACCTGTCCTCACGATGGTTCCTGTCCTCATGATGGTTCCTGTCCTCCAGACCTGTCCTCATGATGGTTCCTGTCCTCATGATGGTTCCTGTCCTCATGATGGTTCCTGTCCTCCAGACCTGTCCTCACGATGGTTCCTGTCCTCATGATGGTTCCTGTCCTCCAGACCTGTCCTCATGATGGTTCCTGTCCTCATGATGGTTCCTGTCCTCATGATGGTTCCTGTCCTCCAGACCTGTCCTCACGATGGTTCCTGTCCTCATGATGGTTCCTGTCCTCCAGACCTGTCCTCATGATGTTCCTGTACTCAGACCTGTCCTCAGGTGCAGAATCACAACTCTTGTCTATTTTCTTTACGTTTTGAACAAAAGTAACTCAAGTTTACTAAACATAAAAACAATACCCCCCCCCCTTTCCGAGGTAATAGTACACAGAGCTGTGTGATTAAGAACAACTGAATGAATATTATTATATATTATTATGTTCGATCAAATCAAATCAAACTTTATTTATAACGCTATTTTCATACACAAAAGGTAAACTCAAGGGCTCTAGACAATTTACCAAAAATAAAAACAATACTACGCCCGCCTACATTAAAGGAACGTTTTATAAAACACGCCTCAATAACGTCCTGGAAACATCCCTCTGAATGTTGCAGCTGAAACGTTATGTTCTTTGTTAACCTTAAACCTTATAGGAACATTATTTGAAATAATAAACATCCTAAAAAGGTTCTTTGAACATCAGATTAAAACGTTTCTTTAGAACCTTATTAGAACCAATAGGTAGCTGGGATACTGTTATCCGAGAGCTTTGTGATTACAAACAACTCTTAATACCAACAGAATAAAACACGAACATAAAAGTAGAAAATTAAAGGAATAACATTAGAATAAAGACAATTCACTTAAAAGCCGAATTAAAAACGTTGCTCTTGTTATAACGTCTTCATCAAAGAGGTTTCTACACTGAACAAAAATATAAACGCAACACTTTTGTTTTTGCTCCCATTCTTCATGAGATGAACTCAAAGATCTAAAACATTTTCTATAAACACAAAATAACCATTTCTCTCAAATATTGTTCACAAATCTGAAACAATGTGTGAGAGTGAGCACTTCTCCTTTGCCGAGATGATCCATCCCACCTCACAGGTGTGGCATATCACGATGCTGATTAGACAGCATGGTTATTGCACAGGTGTGCCTTAGGCTGGCCACAATAAAAGGCCACTCTGAAACGTGCAGTTTGCTTTATTGGGGGGGTCTGGGGGGGGTCCGAAAACCAGGCAGTATCTGGTGGAGGGGTAGGGGTAGGGGTAGGGTAATGTTGTGAATCGAGTGGCCCATGGTGGTGGTGGGGTTATGGTATGGGCAGGCGTATGTTATGGACGACGAACACAGGCCACTCGATTCACAACATTACGATTACACAACTATCTGATGTCAAAATCTGTTGCTTCCGGAACATAGTGACATCACTACGTAACACTAGCGCGCCTATTCGCCAGCACACATTGCACGTGATAGGCTTATAATAATCAGAAATCCCTTTAGTTGGCCCCACGGAGGGGAAATGTGCGGATGTTACAGCAGGAAAAGAGCCACAGAAAAGCTTAATGCCACATATGTTAAATATGTGATATGCATTAAAAAAAAGTACTAAGTTATGATATAATAAAAATATATAATAAAAAATTACATAATTAAAAAAATACACATCCTGTGACATTCTTAGGATTTAGCAGCCAGGTATATTGTACAGTAATAGGGTTAGGTTAGGCTTACGTTTAGGGTTACGTTAGGGTTAGGTTAGTTAGGGTTAGGGTTATGGTTAGGGTTAGGGTTAGGTTAGGGTTAGGGTAGGTTACGTTAGGGTTAGGTTAGGTTACGTTAGGGTTAGGTTAGGTTAGGGTTACGTTAGGGTTACGTTAGGGTTAGGTTAGGTTAGGGTTAGGGTTAATAATAATACATGGGATTTTTTAGCGCTTTTCCTGGTGCTCAAAGACGCTTTCACATCAGAACAATACAAACCATTTGAAAAAAGGGGCGGGACATCTCTAAGCTGTCGACCAATCACAGCCCTCAGAGTAGGACCCTGTGGTCAGTCTTTATTAAATGTTCTGTTTCTCTTTGTGAAGAAGAGCTGCTGTCCGTCATGGCCGCTCATAAACAGCTTCTTTTTATTAAACCTGATAACGCCTCCCTGCAGATCTCAGATTAAACGAGTTCCTGCAGAAACACAATATTAATTTATGGACGCGCGGGGAGGCAAACAAATTATTTGGAGGCAGATCCCCGCGGAGAGGAGGCCGTAAAAATAAAACATTCTCCGTGATGGACGTCTGCATTAAAGCACGAGAAGATGAGAAGGACTTTCGACATATCTGTGCTTTACTTGAGTATTTGAGAGGCAAACAAATACTGCATGTATTTTAACACCCACAGTTTTGTATGAAACACATGCAATTGTATGATGTATACTGTACTAATATACAATGTGCTTTAGATATCTACATTCGGTCAACATTTAACCAAATCAAATCCTCTTGAACGACTAACTATAATCATAAAAGAATAATGTGCAAAGACACCTTTCTGCATCACGAGTACTTCGACTTCTGATGGTGCACATTCACTGATATCACTTTATGTAGTTCTGAGATGGGTCATTGTGCAGAATGAGTACTCTATGAATGAGTACTCTTATTTTTTGTACTTTACGTACTTTATTTGATGCTAAAACTTGTACTTTTACTCGAGTAACCTTTTAAATCACGTCTTTAACTTGTAGTGGAGTATTTAAAGATTATAGTATTATACTTTAAGGATCTGAGTTCAAGGGTCAACGCTGTTTGTGTCCTTCATGAAACACGCTTTGTACAAACAGGACAAGCATTTACTGTAAAACTAGAAACATTAAATATCGCCGCTCGGATGTTCATGACTTCATGTTTTGGAGATTTTGAGAAAAATAATTGACAAAAACAAAATAAAAAAAATAAGTACATTTTTGTTTCGGGTTCTAATTTTTTTCAGAAACAAATTATGAAGGAGATATTTTAATAATTGCAGAATTCCATTTTTCTAAATCTGAAATTCAGAAAAAAGACATTTGAAAATCACAGAATTGAAAAGTGAAAAATAATCTGAATTTTTTTTTCCTGACTTCTATTTTTCCTGATAAAATAAATGATCTCCATCATTTCTTCTTCAGTTCCTCCTCCTTGCCCCCCCCCCCTTCATCAGGTGAACACGGACTCCTCTCACACGAGGAGGTGCACCCATTACAGGAAACAATGAGGAGCGTCGCCCTGACAACCAGAGCCCCATCTGTTCTGCACTAATGACCTCTCACACACACACACTCACAGACACTCACACACACACACACTCACAGACACTCACACACACACACACAATCACAGACACTCACACACACAGACACACACACACACACACACACACACACACTCACTCACAGACACACACACACACACACACACTCACAGACACTCACACACCACACACACACACTCACAGACACTCACACACACACAGACACACACACACACACACACACTCACACACACACACACACACACACACACACACACACACCTGAATCCTTCACTCAGAGCTCTGGTGCCCAACCTGCGGCTCGAGGCCCTCCGAGAGGTCAGAGGATTATGAAGCAGCGCTGTGTTCAGGGTCTGTGGGAAACATACATTATGTATAACACACATTAAGAACCATCCTGTCGGCATTACGGAGGCGGAATAAAAACATCATGTGTGAAATATCATCAATAACTGGAGGTATCAGCATCGGGTTAATGTGAAGAGCCTGGAGTCAAACGTGTGAATCTGAAATACTTTGTTTAAAAAAAAATATACAAACAAATATTCAGTTTCTTCCAATTGTCTCAGTTCTCTTGTTATATTTCTTCTTTCTCTTCGGTAAATGTTGACCTTCCTCCGTGACCTCCCTGCAGATGAGACGTTCAGGTGACTTATTTTAAACGGGAACTTCTCACCTCGGGGCGGAAGGAGAGGATGAAGGTCGGGGGAACCAATGGGAATCGAGCTTCATCCGAGACCTCGGGGGGGATTTAACCCTCTGATTATTTCCACGCTCGTTAATAAGAAATGAAAAACTGCAGGCATGAAATCAAACTCACGGGGGGGGGGTGCATTCAAGTGCTTCATGAAAACAAAGTGAGGTGCATTCAAGTGCTTCATGAAGAACAAAGTGTGGTGCATTCAAGTGCTTCGTGAAGAACAAAGTGAGGTGCATTCAAGTGCTTCATGAAGAACAAAGAAAAAAAAACTACGAAGACACATAAAGAACTACAAAGACACATAAAGAACTACAAAGACAAATAAAGAACTACAAAGACACCAAAAGAACTACAAAGACACATGAAGAACTACAAAGACACCTAAAAGAACTACAAAGACACATAAAGAACTACAAAGACACATGAAGAACTACAAAGACACATAAAGAACTACAAAGACAAATAAAGAACTACAAAGACACCAAAAGAACTACAAAGACACATGAAGAACTACAAAGACACCTAAAAGAACTACAAAGACACCAAAAGAACTACAAAGACACATAAAGAACTACAAAGACACCTAAAAGAACTACAAATACACCTAAAAGAACTACAAAGACACATAAAGAACTACAAAGACACATAAAGAACTACAAAGACACCTAAAAGAACTACAAAGACACATAAAAACTAAAAAGACACCTAAAAGAACTACAAAGACACATAAAGAACTACAAAGACACATAAAGAACTACAAAGACACATAAAGAACTACAAAGACACATAAAGAACTACAAAGACACATCAAGAACTACAAAGACACATAAAGAACTACAAAGACACATAAAGAACTACAAGACACCTACAAGAACTACAAAGACACCTAAAAGAACTACAAAGACACATAAAGAACTACAAAGACACATGAAGAACTACAAAGACACATAAAGAACTACAAAAGACACATAAAGAACTACAAAGACACATGAAGAACTACAAAGACACCTAAAAGAACTACAAAGACACCAAAAGAACTACAAAGACACATAAAGAACTACAAAGACACCTAAAAGAACTACAAATACACCTAAAAGAACTACAACACATAAAGAACTACAAAGACACATAAAGAACTACAAAGACACCTAAAAGAACTACAAAGACACATAAAGAACTAAAAAGACACCTAAAAGAACTACAAAGACACATAAAGAACTACAAAGACACCTAAAAGAACTACAAAGACACATAAAGAACTACAAAGACACATAAAGAACTACAAAGACACCTAAAAACTACAAAGACACACAAAGAACTACAAAGACACCTAAAAGAACTACAAAGACACATAAAGAACTACAAAGACACATAAAGAACTACAAAGACACATAAAGAACTACAAAGACACCTAAAAGAACTACAAAGACACACAAAGAACTACAAAGACACATCAAGAACTACAAAGACACCTAAAGAACTACAAAGACACATAAAGAACTACAAAGACACATGAAGAACTACGAAGACACATAAAGAACTACAAAGACACATAAAGAACTACAAAGACACATAAAGAACTACAAAGACAACCAAAGAACTACAAAGACACTTAAAATAACTACAAAGACACCTACAAGAACTACAAAGACACATAAAGAACTACAAAGACACCTAAAAGAACTACAAAGACACATAAAGAACTACAAAGACACCAAAAGAACTACAAAGACACATAAAGAACTACAAAGACACCAAAATAACTACAAAAACACTTAAAATAACTACAAAGACACCTAAAAGAACTACAAAGACACATAAAGAACTACAAAGACACCAAAAGAACTACAAAGACACATAAAGAACTACAAAGACACCTAAAATACAAAGACACATAAAGAACTACAAAGACACATAAAGAACTACAAAGACACCTAACATAACTAGAAAGACACATAAAGAACTACAAAGACACATAAGAACTACAAACACCTAAAAGAACTACAAAGACACACAAAGAACTACAAAGACACATAAAGAACTACAAAACACATCAAGAACTACAAAGACACATAAAGAACTACAAAGACACATAAAGAACTACAAAGACACCTACAAGAACTACAAAGACACCTAAAAGAACTACAAAGACACACAAAGACTACAAAGACACATCAAGAACTACAAAGACACCTAAAAGAACTACAAAGACACATAAAGAACTACAAAGACACATGAAGAACTACGAAGACACATAAAGAACTACAAAGACACTAAAGAACTACAAAGACACATAAAGAACTACAAAGACACATGAAGAACTACAAAGACACATAAAGAACTACAAAGACACCAAAAGAACTACAAAGACACATGAAGAACTACAAAGACACATAAAGAACACAAAGACAAATAAAGAACTACAAAGACACCAAAAGAACTACAAAGACACATGAAGAACTACAAAGACACCTAAAAGAACTACAAAGACACATAAAGAACTACAAAGACACATGAAGAACTACAAAGACACATAAAGAACTACAAAGACAAATAAGAACTACAAAGACACCAAAAGAACTACAAAGACACATGAAGAACTACAAAGACACCTAAAAAACTACAAACACCAAAAGAACTACAAAGACACATAAAGAACTACAAAGACACCTAAAAGAACTACAAATACACCTAAAAGAACTACAAAAGACACATAAAGAACTACAAAGACACATAAAGAACTACAAAGACACCTAAAAGAACTACAAAACACATAAAGAACTAAAAAGACACCTAAAAGAACTACAAAGACACATAAAGAACTACAAAGACACATAAAAGAACTACAAAGACACATAAAGAACTACAAAGACACATAAAGAAACAAAGACACATCAAGAACTACAAAGACACATAAAGAACTACAAAGACACATAAAGAACTACAAAGACACCTACAAGAACTACAAAGACACCTAAAAGAACTACAAAGACACATAAAGAACTACAAAGACACATGAAGAACTACAAAGACACATAAAGAACTACAAAGACACATAAGAACTACAAAGACACCAAAATAACTACAAAGACACTTAAAATAACTACAAAGACACCTAAAAGAACTACAAAGACACATAAAGAACTACAAAGACACCAAAAGAACTACAAAGACACATAAAGAACTACAAAGACACCTAAAATAACTACAAAGACACATAAAGAACTACAAAGACACATAAAGAACTACAAAGACACCTAACATAACTAGAAAGACACATAAAGAACTACAAAGACACATAAAGAACTACAAAGACACCTAAAAGAACTACAAAGACACACAAAGAACTACAAAGACACATAAAGAACTACAAAGACACATCAAGAACTACAAAGACACATAAAAACTACAAAGACACATAAAGAACTACAAAGACACATAAAGAACTACAAAGACACATGAAGAACTACAAAGACACATGAAGAACTACAAAGACACATAAAGAACTACAAAGACACCAAAAGAACTACAAAGACACTTAAAATAACTACAAAGACACCTACAAGAACTACAAAGACACATAAAGAACTACAAAGACACCTAAAAAAACTACAAAGACACATAAAGAACTACAAAGACACCAAAGAACTACAAAGACACATAAAGAACTACAAAGACACCAAAATAACTACAAAGACACTAAAAAATAACTACAAAGACACCTAAAAGAACTACAAAGACACATAAAGAACTACAAAGACACCAAAAAACTACAAAGACACATAAAGAACTACAAAGACACCTAAAATAACTACAAAGACACATAAAGAACTACAAAGACACATAAAGAACTACAAAGACACCTAACATAACTAGAAAGACACATAAAGAACTACAAAGACACATAAAGAACTACAAAGACACCTAAAAGAACTACAAAGACACACAAAGAACTACAAAGACACATAAAGAACTACAAAGACACCTAAAATAACTACAAAGACACATAAAGAACTACAAAGACACCAAAAGAACTACAAAGACACATAAAGAACTACAAAGACACCTAAAAGAACTACAAAGACACATAAAACTACAAAGACACATAAAAACTACAAAGACACATCAAGAACTACAAAGACACATAAAGAACTACAAAGACACATAAAGAAATACAAAGACACCTACAAAACTACAAAGACACCTAAAAGAACTACAAAGACACAAAAGAACTACGAAGACACATAAAGAACTACAAAGACACATAAACTACAAAGACACATAAAGAACTACAAAGACACCAAAAAACTACAAAGACACATAAAGAACTACAAAGACACCAAAAATAACTACAAAGACACTTAAAATAACTACAAAGACACCTAAAGAACTACAAAGACACATAAAGAACTACAAAGACACCAAAAGAACTACAAAGACACATAAAGAACTACAAACACCTAAAATAACTACAAGACACATAAAGAACTACAAAGACACATAAAGAACTACAAAGACACCTAACATAACTAGAAAGACACATAAAGAACTATAAAGACACATAAAGAACTACAAAGACACCTAAAAGAACTACAAAGACACACAAAGAACTACAAAGACACATAAAGAACTACAAAGACACCTAAAATAACTACAAAGACACATAAAGAACTACAAAGACACATAAAGAACTACAAAGACACCTAAAAATACAAAGACACACAAATAACTACAAAGACACCTAAAAGAACTACAAAGACACATACAGAACTACAAAGACACATAAAAGAACTACAAAGACACATAAAGAACTACAAAGACACATAAAGAACTACAAAGACACCTAAAGAACTACAAAGACACATAAAGCACTACAAAACACCTAAAAAACTACAAAGACACCTAAAGAACTACAAAGACACCTAAAATAACTACAAAGACACATGAAGATCTACAAAGACACCTAAAAGAACTACAAAGACACATAAAGAACTACAAAGACACATAAATAACTACAAAGACACATAAAGAACTACAAAGACACCTAAAAGAACTACAAAGACACATAAAGAACTACAAAGACACATAAAGAACTACAAAGACACCTAAAATAACTACAAAGACACATAAAGAACTACAAAGACACATAAAGAACTACAAAGACACCTAAAATAACTACAAAGACACATGAAGAACTACAAAGACACCTAAAAGAACTACAAAGACACATAAAGAACTACAAAGACACATAAAGAACTACAAAGACACCTAAAAAACTACAAAGACACATAAAGAACTACAAAGACACATAAAGAACTACAAAGACACCTAAAATAACTACAAAGACACATAAAGAACTACAAAGACACATAAAGAACTACAAAGACACCTAAAATAACTACAAAGACACATGAAGAACTACAAGACACCTAAAAGAACTACAAAGACACATAAAGAACTACAAAGACACATAAAAGAACTACAAGACACATAAAGAACTACAAAGACACATAAAGAACTACAAAGACACCTAAAATAACTACAAAGACACATAAAGAACTACAAAGCCACATAAAAGAAGTACAAAGACACATAAAGAACTACAAAGACACATAAAGAAATACAAAGACAAATAAAGAACTACAAAGACACCTAAAAGAACTACAAAGACACACAAAGAACTACAAAGACACCTAAAAGAACTACAAAGACACATAAAGAACTACAAAGACACCTAAAAGAACTACAAAGACACATAAAGAACTACAAAGACACCTAAAAGAACTACAAAGACAGCTAAAAGAACTACAAAGACACATAAAGAACTACAAAGACACCTAAAAGAACAACAAAGACACATAAATAACTACAAAGACACCTAAAAGAACTACAAAGACACATAAAGAACTACAAAACACCTAAAATAACTACAAAGACACATAAAGAACTACAAAGACACATAAAAGAAGTACAAAGACACATAAAGAACTACAAAGACACCTAAAAGAACTACAAAGACACACAAGAACTACAAAGACACCTAAAAAACTACAAAGACACATAAAGAACTACAAAGACACATAAAGAACTACAAAGACACATAAAGAACTACAAAGACACCTAAAAGAAAAATATATTGACAGTTAATGTGAACATAAAAGCTCACATGACCTCCTTTAGAAGTGACCCTCAGTCTCCTCCTCCTGACTCCTGATTGGCCGAGAGCTGCTCACTTCTGATTGGCTGAAAGAAAAAAAAGCTGATTAGCAGTCTCACAGCGAAGAGGTGCATCGTGGGAACAAACAACAAAGTCAATATGTGACACAGGGGGGGGGGACATCGTCTCCTTGACCCCCCTCCCCAAGATTCCCCCTCTCCCCAAATAATCCCCCCCCCCCCCAGACTCCCTGATTAATGGACTGGCCGACTGTCAGCTGGTGAGCTTTCAGACGCTGCAGAGGAGCCTCTGCCAACAAACCCCCCATCGCAGACTACTGGGAAATTAACATTGGGATGGATGGGGGAGTAACATCATGCCAAACCCCCCCCTTCTCCCCCCCCCCCTCCCTCTCTCTCCCCCCTCTGGATTTTGTTGTGATGATGATTTCCCGCCCGGAGTTTCTCGGCTCGGCGTCAAAAAAAAAACCTCCTCAATTCTCCAAATCTCATTAAAGTGAACGAGCTGCAGATCAACGCAAAGACATCCAGGAAGACGTGTACTTTTACTGCAGACGTGTACTTTTACTACTACTGCAGGCGTGTACTTTTACTGCAGACGTGTACTTTTACTACTTCAGGCGTGTACTTTTACTGCAGACGTGTACTTTTACTACTGCAGATGTGTACTTTTACTGCAGACGTGTACTTTTACTGCAGACGTGTACTTTTACTACTGCAGACATGTACTTTTACTGCAGATGTGTACTTTTACGTGTACCTTTACTGCATACGTGTACAGTACTTTTACTACAGACATGTACTTTTACGTGTACTTTTAGTGCAGACGTGTACCTTTACTGCATATGTGTACTTTTTCTACAGTCGTGTACCTTTACTGCAGACGTGTACTTTTACTGCAGACGTGTACCTTTACTGCAGTCGTGTACTTTTACGTGTACCTTTACTGCAGACTGGACGTGTACTTTTTCTACATTCGTGTACCTTGACGTTTACTTGTATCGCAGACGTGTAGTTTTAGTACAGTCCTGTACCTTTATGCATACTTTTACTTCAGACGTGTACCTTTACTGCAGACGTGTACCTTTACTGCAGACGTGTACTTTTACTACAGTCGTGTACCTTTACGTGTACTTTTACTACAGAGACTACTAGTCAGAATGATTGGAAAACGTTTCCGGATTCCCTCGTAATAAAAATTATAAAATTATATCTTTTTCAGTTTTTATGATACTTTTATCTATTTTGTATAATATTTGTAATATTGCTCAGAAGCTGTTGAAACTTCGGGCCTTTTGCAAGAAACAAAACTGAGAAGTCAAACATTATTCTCTAAAACGTTCTTGTGTAATTCTTCAGATATGTTTTGATCGACCCCTCGCTTTAGGGGCACTGGACTTCATGTCCGAACCATGGATATGGAAAGACACATATTAGAGCAGGGTCCCAACCTTTTTTCCCAAGAGCCCCCCAAATGACTCCTGTTGGAAGTTGCACACACGGGGGGAGGGGGCAACAGCGGTAATTAAAGTTTAAAACTCTCAAAATGTTACAACTGCCGTCACAACCTGGATGAATGTGAAGTATGTTGTTGAAGGAGATGAAAGCGTAATCAAGGAGCTGTTGGAGCGACTTTGATGGTTATTGGACTCAGGATGAATTCATCTGGATTCCCGCTGCATGAAGAAACTAAAGGACGGCGGAAGTGGAAACAATTCACAAAGGGATTAAACGGTTTAAAACACGCTCAAAGTAAGCCGGAATTTGCAGATGTGTTTCTGTGGATTCAAAAGTCGTAAATAATCTACAAAATGGAGGAGACCGATCTGATCGGAGCAACTGACGAATCATCCAACTGAAGCCGGCGTGGACAACGACTGTGTTTTAAAAATGCGCTGATCCAGACAAGCCCGGTTTGGACGCTTTACGGGCTGAAGGAATTATACATTTCTGTTTTTTATGCCTTTAATACTAACTTCAATTTGTATGAAAATTAATCAACTAATTTTTATATTTTATTGTAATGTAGAGACGAGGCTTTTAGCGACAATCATGTATTTCGTTACAATTATATGTACAAACATTTTTTTTTTAAATGTCTAAATATGATATTTGACCTCAAATCATCTGAGGCCTGGCGCCCCCCCTGCGCCCCCCCTGCGCGCCCCCCTGCGCCCCCCAGGTTGGGAACCACTGTATTAGAAGCACAGATTCTCTATCAAAGAAACATCCAACAGGAGCTAAGCGTGCTGCGTTCAAATGCTCCGATAAAAACAACGCTATAATGAGATCTAAGTGTGGTGCATTCAAATGCAGATCGGAAGCCTGTCACTATTAGCGCTGTTTAACAAGTGAAGTGACGAGATGTTATTTTGAATAATGTCTCGGTTTGGACGATCGTCTTCTTCTTCTGCTGATAAATAATCATCTGGCGGTGCGTTCAGGCGTCTCTGCATAAACATGAATACATCTCCCCGCTCCGTGTCGAACATAAATCCTGGGGGTTTCCGTGTTTAACGTATTCATGGTCTTCCTCTCCGCGTCCGGAGGTCCGGGGCAGGACTCCCCGGGCCTGAGCGTGAATACATTCCCCGGGTCGCGAGGAGGTCCCTGAACCTCTCACCGCGGCGATGTTTCACACCGACAGCTTGTTATTTACCGCCCCCGCTCTTCTTCTGCATATTTAAATATCTGACGGTCACATGACACCGAGCTGCAGAGAAGCAGCGTCCTCCAGGATCACTCTGCACTTCTTGGTCCAGATGCGTATTTTTCACATTTCGTTTGGCAATAACTTTGTGTTTTTCGATGCATTTTGGAATTCAATTTCTTTTTCTCTAATGTTCTATAATTCATTGGGTGGAAAATGGACTTCCCTAATTAACCATTCGGGACAAAAAGGTCCCATGCCGAAAACTGATAAAAACATTATCTTCAAATATCTTTTCCACCACTTTTTAGCTTCAGTCTTTAAAGCAACAGCTGATCGACAGGATTTAACCCTTCACTGCCCTTTAGAAAAACAACACTGATCTCATGTTTGGAAAACACGGTTTATTTATACCTGCCGGTCACATGA